>JAUEPT010000331.1:0-29001 GCA_030435635.1 Armillaria borealis | reverse complement strand
TTTCAGGTTGTGTTAAACCAGCACTAGGGACTCGAAGTTTCAGAGTGTTATGGGAAGGTAAACCGAGGACCATGAGTTTCTAGTCGATGTATATGATCTTAGAAGCCAGCGAGAGCACCCATCATGGAACCTTGTGGCATTAGAAGTGCGGGTATGATATATATATATATTGAATGGTCTGAGAAATGACAGGGAAATAGAGCCTTATCATAAGCCGGAGAAGGATTCGCTCATAGAAGACAGTATATGTGAGTCTAGTGATGTTCGGGTCAGGTCAGGCTGGGTTTTTCGGGCTTGGGCTGGGGTGGGTAGTTCAGGGCCTGGGTCAAGATTCATACAAGCCCGATCCCTGAGCGCCTGAGCCCTGACCTAAGTCGGGTTCGGGTCAGGCTTAGGTAGTAGCCCTAGGCTTGATAGATATATATAGCACATCAAACAAGTAAATGATTATCTACTCTGCCTCATAACAATCATCGTTGAGATCAATAGCTAGCCTATTCTTCACCTTCAGAGGTCAAAGTACGTCATAATTGAGCATCTACGGAAATAGGGGTTCAGAAACAAGGATTACCATGGCAGAACAACATATATAGACAAATAGTATAATTTTGGTATAGAGATTGAAGATTTTGCTGAGTGAGGGATAGAAAACTGAGGCGACGTGGACGTGAGAGTCAAGAAGAAAGCTGTGATCAGTTGGTACAGCAGCCGATCGCATGATATCAGATGCCGTTCAATGCCGACATTGATCATCAGGCCAAAAGCCCAGGGCTTGGGCTTTCCTGAGTTGACACCCAAGCCTTGAGCCCGCCAAAGCCCAGCATGAGGGTCAGGCTTTTCAGGGTTGGGTTGGGCTGGGTTGGGCCAGGTCGCAGGCTTTAAGCCTGACCCGAACATCACTATGTGAGTCAGTGTCAAGCGCTAAGCACTGGCATGATTAGTGGACTTTCAATGCCATGGTCGAATTCGCTGATGGCTGTTGTCCTTCCTGTACTTAATCATGGCGTCGAGGCAGGGAGCTTGCCTTTTTGGCATAATTTTCCCATCATGTGTCATGGCAGGGAGGGGGTTGCACAAGGCTTGCTACATGAATTGTAAAGACTGAGGTTATTTGGTAGATTTTTTATTTACGGGATCAGCCAATTGTACCCTCCTTGAGATTCTCTCTATCTCAATAGGTAGTCAGCCTGTGTATACTCCACCATTGAGAGACATTGAACCCTATTCAATGTCCTTTTATTGCTCCTGATCAGTCGTATTGCTATAATTGTATATGGTCTAACAGCTGGAGTCCGATTCCTAGGGTACAAATAATGATGCTTTTCACCGCTGGGGCCGGTTCCTTTTTAGCATGGTAAAAGGTATTCTGAAAATGTTGTGACTTTTCGCTACCTTTGTATGCCGCAAAAACGGGACACGGAAAACGCAATGTAAAACTTGTCCTATTTAGGCCTCCTTGCATGTGCCAAAAATAGCTGCTTTTCTATGAATGAAAAGCAGTTTCCTTTGTTCTGACTGCAGGAAACACATTTTCCATTCTATTTTTCAAGCTCTTTTCCTTAGCTTAAAAGAGTACGTAAATGATCCTGCCTTTCAACCTGTTTTTCTGAACTTGTTTTTACCATTGGAAGATCAAATGAAATGTTGCAACATTTTGAGGCCTCGTTTTTGTATCGGAAAATGTATCGGCCCCAGCAGTGTTTATAGACATATATTTTTTCGAGTGCAAGCATATCCTGTGACCTCAAGTAACTGCCAGAACTACAAATCCTAACTTTACAGTTTCATGAAGGTTTTGATGCATCCATTCATTTAGTGGATATAGAGTGACCGCATTTTCAGGGCATCTATTTCCTCTATTCAAATAAACTTCAATAGTTTTTCTCCCTATTTTTGTTGAAGCACCCACATCAATTCACAACCCAATATCCAGCTCACAAATACATGAGGATCAGCTTTCCACAGAAGCATGTATCTCAGATATGTTCCAAGTGGCTGCAGGCTCCCATGAATTCATCATGCCCCTCCCTTTTCGAAATCCTTGTGAGCTGGTTTATTCTCTAGTGTATTTGTATGTGAGAGCAAGACCAGTTGACTTGAAGAGGACGATTCAACTCATCGGGCGTCCATGTAAGCCCATGTACATTGGCTGTTGCCCCTGCTACTCACTCAGACTTTTACGATGAAACAGCAATGAAACAAGATAGAAGGACACCCACTGAAGTGGGAAAGGAAGTAGATTGGCGATGAGTATGGACTCAAGAGAGCTGCTATGAGTACATACAAACCAAGGATTAGTGAAATAGTAAGTAGGTATTTTACAATACTGTACTATTATGACCGTAAGTTCACCTAACGCCTAACAGCTGACCCCGAACTGAACCTATTTCATATATCCTAACACCTAACAAGGGGGTCTGAACTGACATCCAATCAAGTCAAAATAGGCTTAAAATTGCTATGTAAATTGAATTTTTGGCCAGTAATTACAATATTGTATCTAAAACTGACCTCAAAGTAATAGTATTCTGTATTAAAAATTTCTGTCAATTATAAGCCCTACACAGGCCATGCCACTGTGCCAGTTGAACTGAACTGGTAAGTCCTAACACCTCACATTGGTGTCTGAACTGACAATCTGATGAACTTCTAGCCTAACACCTAACACTGGCTGAACTTATGGTCGTTATAGTACAGTATATGGGAGAGGTGGGTTGGCAAGCAAAAAAAGTCATGAAAGATGAGATAAGAATGATGATGGTGATGAGCGGTGAATGACAACGGTGTCACGGGGATGAACAATGTGAAGATGACTTGTTGTACAGCCATTTTGATGTCATCCTGAGCCCAGCATCTGCCACAACCGTGGCACCTGACTGGGAACGAGGACGCGTGCAGAGGCCTACGAAAATGTTCCCTACCCTTGGAACCCACATTTACGCTGAATATTAATTCTTTGCATGGGTGTGTACGTAGCAGGAGGATGGATGTTGGTTGTGCCAACAACTTGCATCAAATTCATCAATCTTCATTTGGCTATGGTCTGATGGCTATCTTTCCTGACAGCCTTCGGGGTTCAATTCCCTACATCCGAATGGTCCATTCATCCTTTTTGACAGGCGTGCAGCTACTTCTCTATGCTTGATGACGATGATGTGCTCGGTAACGGCGAGTGGCAAAAGACTAGTGGGCGGAAATGAGCTCCAACCAACACTAAACCTCTCTACACTCTACACTATCACCAATGTATTGAATTCGGGTGTTTCGAGTACGATAGAAGCACTCTGCAGACTCGATAATCAAGGTAGGTTGTTCAAAAGACATTTTATTCGTTACTAGTGAGTTTTACAAGTGTACTACTCGCACTAGTGGGGTGGGTAAGACACAATTGAATGACTGTGACTTGGTTTTGAGCTACTGCGCTCGCTGGGACTCCAACTGTTCGGACTATTGGCTCTCTTGGCCCTGTACTACTTCCTACAAGTGATCAACACTTGCCTAGTTCACACTCTTGGCTTACTAGTGGCACTCTTGGCCTAGAAACTGCTCCTTACAAGTGATAACACTTGACTAGTTCGCACTCTAGCTTACTAGTGGCACTCTTGGCCTAAGAATAATACTTTAACTTTGAGAAACTGCAAGAACTAACTTTGGAGCACTCTTGGCCTTTGCAGGACACAATAGTAGACTCAAAGGGACTTCAATTCACTCAATACTATAGGTAACTTAGCGACTAGTAGCCGCTTCGTTCAAGGTTAAGCACAAAAGCCTTTAATTGGGGCACTAGATACTGACTAGTAGGTCTCAATCGCAGGGATGGTGTTGCCTCTCTGTGTGAGTGGCTATTCTACTACTTATATACTGTAAAGAAATGTACAAAGCGACACAAACAGCTACACTAGTGGGGTATTATCAGTACTGATTTCTTGGCTAGGCCTGAAATATTGTGCATAAGCACGCAATAGTCGGTCTAGAAACTGCTGCTGGATGACTAGTGAGCTACGGAGCTCAGCTAGCGGTTTAATTTCGCATGCTTGACCCAGCAACGCACCACTAGTGCCGGGGATAAACTACTAGCCATGCTTCCGCGTCCGCAACGCAGTTGGCCGTGATCGAAACCGCAGCCTGGCTAGCCTCATGTCTGATCGTAACAGATCTGATCACACTAGTCAGATCTAGATGCGAGGTTAATCCGTTGCTAATTCATTTCTAAGTCCTGCTTCGAGATCGCTGCGCAACTAGTTAACCTGACTTAGGCGTTTATGCCCTGATCGGCCTGCTAGTGACCGGACTTCATGAGATCTGTGTATTCTGCTCCTTGTTTGGTGTGCTAGTCGCGTTACTTGTCCACTAGTGGCCTTATATTCATTAGTCCGGCTAGTATTCAAGTTACTAGTACAGCCAGCTGGTAGATTTGACCCACTAGTGGTGTCGCATCTAAGTCCTGGCTTCACTAGTCGCATACTGCTGTAACTATCAGCTCGAAGCCTCAGCTATAGTCCTTTTACTATCACTAGTATAGGATAGATATGCAATTGTATTGTTACAAATTTGCAAAATCTAGGTGTGAACGCGTAGACGGCGTATCAACGAGTCTATCAGCCTCGACTTGTGACTTGCTTGCCACCCCAGGAGAATATCTTTCTGGCTATTCGTCGTATGGCTTTGGTTCACTACACCAGAATTTCTTTCCATTCATTTTTCCCTCTCTACATCTTACTATCAAGTCAGATATGGCGTAACAGCTGGTCCACTTTGACTATGGGTTCAATTCCCTTTAGCTGACCTGTCAACTTGATTCACATCCTGTTTTTGTTGTTGATAACATATCCTGTGATTCTTGTACACTGAATTACCTTATTCTGTTTTATTCAACTAGTGGATATGGCCTAACCGCTGACGCGTTAATGGCGAGAGATTCGACTTCCTATATTCTAATTGACCTCCAAATATGTCGTATTTTTTTGTGAATGCCAACGTTCACCAGCACCTTTGATCTCGCTCCGTCCCAAAATTTGAATTCGAGATTATCCAGATGGCAAAGGATATGAGGAAGAACGAGTACGAACCCAACATCGAATCAATAGGGTTGAGGGTAATTTTCTTAAGGTCAGGCACCCGTACAGTATGGACATGATACTTGCTGAACGTCCTTTTCTCTCAGCGATGTCAGCGACGCGAAATACGCTCAATTACACACTGTAAGAGTCCATCTGATCTCAGGCGCAAGGACGAAGGACACTCCGACATCCAGCTCGTGGTGCGTTGACGATCGTTATGAGAATGAACTCACCAGGTATTACTTGATGGAGATGATGAAGGGCATTCCATCGTGGAAAGAAAAAGCGTTCCAATAAACAAGATTCTAGAGCATAGATTCGTAGCCTAGGGAAATGAACGGTGTCATGAAACGGATTTTGCTCTTCGCCTAAGTGCGAATGGAAATAACTAGTAGCTGACAAGGACGAAGCCCTTACAGCCATCAGCAGACCCCTCTTGGGCGGATCCATAATCTCATCCGACTTCGTCAAAATCAACGGTCTAGGTTAATAAGCTTGGGGGAAAGTACATGAACGCTGGCTCACCCCCATGCATAGCTATTTCCTTTCTCACCGATAGGAATCATCGCCACATTAAAGCCACCAAACCTGTCACCGATCACCTTGAAGGCAGGACACGAGGCGCTCATACTCATATTAAGAGATGAATTTCACAAGCGAAAGAGACCTTCTTTTCATCTCCCCTGACAGCCCAGCGTGCCCAGAGTGTCTTAACGGGAACTCAACGAGGAAACACGCGTTTCCCCAACCACGTTATCTTGCCCCTGTCTGTATGCTCCTCCCTTGTATAATCAGCGCTGGAAAAGAGATGATTCAAGAGAGAAACCTCTTGGAAGTCACATTGCTGGCGAGTCTCCAACATCTTAATAGTTAAACTTTGTCATCTCGCGTGGTCGTAGTCCTGATGAAGGCTATTGAGACCTTGTGTTGATCCTGAAGAAAGAAATTTAGACTGTGAACATGAATAGAAGATACGAAGTGATGTACTCAAAACGTACACCAAATTGTTGCTCCTCGTCATGTTTTTGCTGACGTGATTATTCACGACGAATATCTGTCATAAAATCAGAATGAAATTGAAGTGAAATGACGCGCACGGACAGATCCTACAAATCGTAGGGCAACCTGTTTGCCCTCCTTCACCTTTCCTCACCCAGGTCCAAGACCAGCGCCAGATCGGGCTCAATCAATGTCCTCCAGTTCCTCAAGTCAAACATCTGACTTGTTCAAGAAAAGCCTCAGCTATTTAGGTGCAAGAGCTAGCTCGTCAGCGTAGTTGACAATCGAGCGGACGCGCACTAGTACTGATTGGTTGAAATGTGCATGTCAAGAAAATTCCTTCTTAAACTGAACATATTGATTAACTTACGAAAATTTTCAACAGCAAATTCTCATCGGCGTCACTCTATTCACTCATCATATTCCTTTTCTTCCAGGTCACGATGGTTTGGAAAAGGTGCCCTTGGAGGTGGTTGAAGCGCTGGAGGTCAACATATTCGATGAACGAGTTCTATGACCCTGGGAGCTGGGCAGACAGCGGCAAGCGAGGATAACACCGCATCACCCGTATCCTTTGTATGGCATGATGGCAGTACAGAAGAGATTATCGTCAAAGGTCGGCCCGAGCTTATGTCACCCGCAAGTGACAATTTTCGGCAATCAACCGGTCCTAAGTGTGACGATCACGCACACACCTGCTGAATTTCCTCGTTCAGCAGGTTGGACATCTGTAGATAGCGCCCTGTAGTACGGACGTCGTTATGTTTCTTTATAGGAGCCACGACGGCTAATAAAACTTCCTTCCTTCCTTCTTCAACGTCTAGCTTTTCTCTGCTCTAAATATCCGTGTATCCAACGTGTATCTCGTTTGAACTGTACAAAGTCTCAAGAGTCTCAAAGCATTTGGAAAATATATTACTGTCTTTTCAATCGGTGCCATGTTTATGACATTTTCATCTGATTGGCTCGCTACCTTTCACCAAGGGGATGTTTCTTTGAAGGTCTTACCATTTCCTGCTACTTTAAATGTTTCTTCGCGCGTTACTTAACCTTGAAAATAGGACAGTCCCTGCCCAGTATCTGAGCTATGATGTATATGTCTTTATATTTTGCTATACCTTATTGCGAGACATTCACCTGACATCAAAATTAGGGACCTTGCAAGATGTCCTACTCTCTAGTACAAAGCGTTTGACACTCCGAGCAGTCGTTCATGTGCAAGACGGGCTTTAAGCGAACGACCGTCAGAGTCGAACATTGTCTTATTTTTGTCTCGATTCTGACAAGCAGAAATCTTTGCTCTAGACAAATCGTCGGGTAAGGACTTGCATGGAACTATACCTTGGCATAATGATTATCTCTCCTCGTCTATAGCATGAAATCAGCCGCGGTTTATGGTGCTCTTGGCCATGCAGCGACAGATTCACTCTCCCATCCACGCCATCTGACTGGAAGGTAATACCACTTCTCTCAGTACATAACGAAGTGCAAATCTGAATGATTATGCAGATACACTCTCCGCATTGACGACGATTTGCAGTCTAGACTTAGAAAAAGTGCCAAGTCAAGCTCGCGTAACAGATCCTAGTGAGAACCGCATGCTCCTAGTGAACCGTTGACTGATACTATCCAGCCTCCAGCAAAACCCTCACATTGCGCAAGATTGACAACTGCTCACGGTTGATGTAACGGTATTCAATCCCCTATCGTGGGAGGATCTCGCGTCTGTAAACGGAAACACACCACATGTACCGTGATTATTCCATTCGTGCCTATACGCGTTGCCAGTTTGCACGTATATTTTGTGAGGATAATCCTCACCTGGCACGCAATATATCGTGATACTTGAAGACCTTTAAAAGCCTCTGCTTTGAGTGCAGAGAAAGACGAGCCTTTCCGCTCAATCGTGAAATCCTCTTTCGACAATGCTCTCGTTCTTCACTACTACTCTTTCCCTCATAGCTGCTCTCGCTCCTGCGGTATTGGGTGCTCCCAATATCGCGCTTCGTGATGTGAAGACTTTTGTGGGAAAGGTCAAGCCTAAAGGATACATCGTCACTCTCAAAGAATGCGCGTCGAAAGATGAGCTTCTTGAGAACCTTGGATCCTCTGTTACTGCTGTGTTCAACCGTACTTCCAAAGGTTTTGCTGGTAACCCATTTATTTTTGCTTTCATCACTTGCTGCTTCTCAACAGGTGTCCTCGACGACAATGATCTCAACAGCATTCGGAACAATCCCGGGAAGCTTTATTATGTTTCCTATCACGATCCAAAGCTGAACCTCATTTCCCTTAGATGTCGGTAGGTCCCTCAATCCTAGGCCTTCTTCCATGAGTCACAGTTGCTCACTACTTCTTGCCAGAGTCCATCGCCCAGGATGGTATCGTTTCCGTCACCACGACCCAATATGTTGTCTCATTCAGATCTTTTGCTAGCTGGCTCCCTCATCTATCGACAGGACCAATGCTCCTTGGGGTCTGGCAAGGATCTCTCAAAGAGCTGCTCTCGGTAGCTCGGATACCTCGTAAGAATTTCACTATCCGATGATCTATTCACTGGCTGATCGCTTCCACGCCAGTGCCCTGACCTACAGGTATAACTACGACCCTTCTGGTGGTGCTGGCGTCGATATCTATGTTGTTGATACTGGTGAGTATGAAGTCGTCTGAGGAAAGAGCTGTCTCCTTATTCATTGTGCCGCTAGGTATCTATACCGCGCACGTAAGAATAGATCGAGAACGCTTCTTACAATCTTCACACTGAGTTCCAGTCCACCTTTGGCGGTCGCGCGTCCTGGGGAGCGACCTTCGGTGGCTATGTGTCTGTCCCTTTTACCTTATTTTCCATCAGTCATTAATCGCTTTACAGCAACGCTGACGGAAATGGCCATGGTACCCATGTCACGTAGGTCCATTTCTTTCCTGATATTTATCGTCAAACTCAACTATAACTCAAGCGGTACCGTCGGTGGAACCCAATATGGCGTCGTCAAGGTTGTTTCTCTCTCCGCTGCCATACTCTCCCGCTTGCTGACTACTTAATACCCCAGTCCGTCCACCTCATCGCTGTCAAGGTACTCGACGACTCCGGTTCGGGCTACATTTCCGATATCCTCGCCGGCTTAGAACGGGTTATTGACGCCGTTGGTTCGTGCATTTATTTCCTCGATGAACTGAACATTAAAACCTTTTACAGAAGCCTCCGGCAAACCATCCATTGTATCTCTTTCCCTTGGTGGCTCTGCCTCTACCACTTTCGATAATGGTATCATGGCTGTGCGTAGATCCATCCCTTCTACTCCCATCGCGTCCATAACCTCACATTTTCTTAGGTCATCAATGCTGGTATCCACGTCGTCGTCGCAGCAGGGAACGGTGAATATCTTTGCTATGTTCAAATTATCACTTTCTCATCTATGATTGTAGATAACACGAACGCATCAGGCACCAGCCCCGCCCATGTTGCAGCCACTATCACCGTAGGGGCTTCTACTATCACTGATGCCCGTGCATCCTCTTCCAATTACGGGTAAGGACAGTACGCTTAATTTCTCACACTCTACTAAAACTTCCTCTCTCGCTAGCTCCGTCGTAGACATCTTTGCGCCCGGACAATATATCACGAGCTCTTGGATCGGAGGAACCAGCATGGTGAGTACTCAGTCTAGAGGATTGACCTGAATTGTGATATCTTACTTATCACGTAGGCTACCCCCCACGTCTCCGGTCTCGTCGCATACCTCATCGGGATCAACGGTAACCAGAGCCCCGCGGCAATCAGTGCCCTCATCAGATCTTTGGGCATAACTGGAGTTTTGAGCAACATTTGTGAGTATATTTCTAGTGTGGATAATTGTATTGTCCTAACTCTCTAATTAGCTTCCGGCACCGTGAACTTGTTGGCCAACAACGGATATTAAGGTCGATGAAATTATCAATAGTTGATATTGTTCTCGTACTTCCCAATGTCATTATGTTAATCCTTACTTGAATTCCTATCGGCAGCCTTCGTACTTACGTGTGTTCATTACTGCGCGCATTCCAATATTGATATCAAAGGTATCCAAACAATGTCTTTTCGTCACCATATTCTGCGGTACGGAGCTCTGTACGCCTACTGTGGATTTGAACGACAAGACAGTATGGCCTAACGGTGAATTATCCGTTTCAGGACGCCCGGGGTTCGAGGCCAAGAGAATCCTGCGTTCGACATCTGCGTGCATGCGTTCAACTGCGTTCGTCTGCGTTTGCGTGAGTTCAACTTGCATATGTTTGTGGGCCTATCGATGCATTTAGATGCGCGGTATCCTGATAGTCAGTACCATTTCAACGATACCGGTTAATTATGTTTTCTATTGAATAATGACATACTTTTCTGAGTTTCCTGGAAATATCTCCGTGACTTACTATGATTTAAGAACGAAGGGGAATCATCTATAAAGGCTATAAATGCATGCATGTTAGTTCTAGTTTCACAATGACTATGGTACCGTTTTATGCCGAACTACTTGTGATCCCTTCGCTTTTCTCGACTTTGAGTAAATCAGGCACCTCTAAAATCAACGCAATGACTCACTGTCAGGCCGGTTCCCGGACCGGTAGGAAAACAAGGAAAAAGGAGTAATAAAGAGAATGTTAAGGTAAGAAGGAAAGGACGCGTGGCAGGGGCATTGCCAAGCCACGGCAGGTGACGCGTAAGCCCCGGATCACGACGCGTGTCCTGGCAAATGCGACGCGTACACCCAGATGCCGGCTACGCGTGTACATCCGTTCACCTATTTATAGATTAGCTAATATGTATAAAACAAGGAGAAATGAATACAGAAACACTTTCCCAACCCCAATCAGTTTTAGAACATAAGCGTGACCATACCCGCAAGTGTTCCCCAGCATCACAAGATCTCGAGGATATTGTGATGAACCGTTTATTTTCAGTTTCAACACGCACGTTAGTTACCAGCAGCCGCCGACGACCGTACTGTCAGCACCACGAACCAAGTTACCCACGCACGCAGAGTCCGAGTACTCTGAAACCACGAATCAAGTTAAGCACGCACGCAGAGACCGAGTTCTCTGACCCCACGACAGCCGTTCCCTCACGAAACCCAGACTTGAAGTCAACCTACCTCATAGCATTCGTGCTGACATTCCCCCGAACTAAGTTATCGTATAACAACTCGTTGCACGGTAATATCTTGTCATACGTGAATTCGTGTGACATCACGCATCGCAAAGATAAGTCACGCATGCGTCCAAACATTGAACGCAAGCGTTAAGATAGCGCACGCATGCGTTCCTTTTGAAAATGCATGCGTTCGAAATTAAACGCAAGTATGCGACAGTCGTGTGACAAATCTGCGTTCGGTGCGTTTGATGGGTTCAAGTCCGAGTTGAACTAGTTGACTTATGATCGCTTCGATTTCTCCCGCCCGTATTTGCTTTTAGTCGCTCACTCTATGCACATATTGCATTGTTATGATGTATTCTAGTCGTGCATAGCCAGGTTGTCGTCAAGGTATCCTTTTCGAGCCAGGATTTGGCTCAGTTTCTTCAGCTTGTTCCATGACAGAATGCTCATGGTACCGTAGTCTTTACCGAAGATTATCATACCTCATGACCTCTAACACCTCTTAAAACCCCCGAGCCCTCTTACATTTAAAAGTACAGCTCGAAAATCGATGATTTCAAATGTACAGAGACTCTTACATGATGAAGAAAGTCAATTATGGCTGGTGCCAATGTCATGCTAGGTATAAATCTAATAGGCAGTACGTCTTACTTACAGTGTAGCTAATAATATCATGTTACGGGTGTTTGTAAGCCCAAATGCACAAGACACCCAACAAACGCATCTATGTCACGCTCTCGCAGACGTGACAAACGCATGCGTGAAAACGCAAACGCATGCACGCAAGTGCAAACGCAGAATTCTACGTGCCCACATTCTTCGACTACACGCAGCACACTAATAGTTAGCAGATTGCTTGGAAATTGTCTTATCGACGTGTAAACCATATTTGACTTCTACCAAATTATGACCCTGGAGTATTTCACCACGCATATACTCTGTCAGTCATCCTCGCGTAGTTCTGGAGTAGAAGAGATCGTCAGAACATCGTTATCTTTTCCTGCTCCGAAGATCAGTCAAACGTCTGAATATCCTATGCTCCATCATGGAATACCTCGTTACTCGACGAGGTCAAAAGACGATGGGTGCTAATCTCAGTTTCTGTGAAAGAAGCACATACGATCGTCCTAGGAATTGTGTCGCTCGCTTCGGATCTCACGTAAGAAAGCCGAAAATACATTAAGACCCTGTTCAAGCAAACATTCATAGTACCTAAAAGACAACTAAAACGAAAGTAAAGTTCACGGGAAAGGGATGACGCACAACTAGAAAGTTCATAACACTAAGATATTGGAAGGATAGTGAGAGACAACTAAGAAGAAAGATAGAAAAGAAACTCAAGATGATATGGTCTTGCAGTACGTATGAATGGCATTTTGCTGTTGTTCTACATCCTGCCTGTGTCTCGCCGCAATTATACAACCGTCAATCATGAACGCAATTAGATCAACAAAGGATCGTTTTAACACCATGCTTTATAACTCCAAGGTCCATAAGCCTCCACACGTTAGGGTCGTCCAGAGAGAACACGGACAATTTCTCAAACTTCCCATCTTGTCTGAGCCGCCCGATGGCACAAAAAAACCGCAGACCGGCGGAGCCTAACAGAGTATACGAACCATCGGGTATCGAATATCCGTGATCGGCGGCGATTTGGAATGTGTGGGAGGCCTCTGTGTCATCCTTCACAACCAATTTCCCGCGCCGAGTATAAGAACCATCGAGTGTTGAGTATCCACCGATTGGGAATGTGTGGGAGACCCCGGTGGTATCATTCACAACAAATTCTCGTCGAAGTTCTTCTTTGTTCTTTGAATCGGCCAATCCACACACGTAGACTGATTCAATCCGGAGTCCATCAAACCAGTCGACATCCTTCTCCTCCATCCGATAAACATCCCCCAGATTCACTATTTCAAGAGAGAAATCAAGGCTCTTCTTCATTACCTGTTCCCATGACGGTCGCCAACACTTGATCCTGTTCCCAGGCTCAGGGTAGTAGAACAGCAACTCTGCCCGACACGTACACCTCATGGCATCCACGAGGTTTGCCCAGGCATCCTCTTCCGACTGCTCCCCGTCGTATATCGGTATGGATTCCACGCGGAGAAGATATGCTAAGCCGGTGACTTTGTCCAAAGGATTTGTTGACACCCGCTTCTGCATTTGCGACAGGATATTGAATATCGTGTTCAACAGGTGCATAAACATCACCGAGTCCAGTTTTCGATAGAACATTACTCGCATGTCCTCTGCCATGATGCCATCACTGGTCTCACCAGCAATGTTCGGGTTTACGTTGAGCTCCTGCAGTGTCCACGCTCGATTGAACCAACACCTATCACTCTCAAAGTCTCCTGGTTTGAAATTCAGCGGGCGACCTAGCCCGCTGAAGTAGCACACCTGATCGTAGATCCCGTAGTCGTTATACACATACCCGATGGTGGGCACGTCGAGTTTCCACTCCTCCACGCGAAGGCGCTCCTTGCGCAAATCCTCCTCACGGTGGTCATCCCTAACAGAATACTTCTGCCTCAGACACAGAACATCCAACCACATGTACTGCGCTCCCAGGTTCAACAGCTCGATCCGAATCAGATCAAGATTCGCATCCTTCGGAATGGGAACGGGCCACTCGTATCCGTTGATAGGTGTCATGACATCCGTGCGCTCCTCGTCAGACATCCACGCATGTGATATCCCCAACGGTCTCCTCGAAACAACCCAGTAAGGCACCACCCGATTGGCGTATAGATCCCACACGCGCCGAGGCGGCACACGCGGATTGATAATCCTGCCATCCACGAGCACATTTCTCCGCATATCCATGTCCTCCTCTTCCTGGGTGCGTAATACGTGTTCAATAGTAGAGGTGTCATTCCAATAGCCGCGCAAATAAGCGTAGGCGGTACCGAAGTCAAGATTTTGTTCGACATACGAACTGAGAACCGAGATTACGGAGTCCAAAGTGTATGATGTGCCCAGTGTGGTGTTGAGATTCTCTAAGACTCCATCAACTCCGAGACCGGCACAGGAAGCATTCGCTAGAGCAGATGGTATGGCGCCTTTACCGATGTAAGAGCGTTGCTTTAATACTGGAATGCTCGATTCTGCTTGGCCGGTCTCAGTGAGGGAAGAGAGTGTGATCTGGGAAAGACCAGGAAATTTGGAACTGTCATCACGGTCGCGAAGTTCACGAAGACTGGGACTTTCCCTAACTACGCTGGAATCACCTACTTGGCTTAGCTGCTTCTCATTAATACAACCAGAAGGATGTTACCTGTGTCATGTGGCCAGGTTCCTCGTGAACGATTGAAGAATCTGAACACAGTTCTTTTCTGTTGCGACCACCAGTACGATACGGACTTTTTCTTCCACCGCCACCATCGCATCCAACGCTTGACATACTTTTTGTCTAATTGGAGCAGATTGAATTTAGAAATCGTCAAAGAAAGATGCTAACACGTACTAAGGTCCATAGTCAACGTAGGTGGTTAAGGGCAAGAAGAATTCTGCGTGGTAGCCTGCGTGGCTGCGTGGTTGTCAGCGTGGTTGTCAGCGTGGTTGACCATGTCCATGAGGTAGACGGAGTGGTTGCGGAAATAGCGGCAGTATTAACAGGTTATCGATCCTGCGCTCGTGTGGTCGACATGCGGTCAATGTTTCGCCGCGGTCCAAGGCGTATTTTGAGGTTTCAGCTGAAGCCTGAAATTTACCCCACAACTTGACAACGCTATTGCCTTAAGCTGGAAGGATGATAAACAACCGCAGCTCGCTCAAGAAGGACGAGCTCACCATAGCAGCAGCATTATTTCCTCCCACCTTCTCCCCTTCTTCTCCGTCGCCGTCATCTAACATAGCCAGCTCGTCAGGGTAGCCACGCAACGGGAACGCAACCTAAATTAGAGGCCGCTCCGCTCTCTGCGGAAGGTCGATTGAGCGCTGAATATAATTCGAACTCGGTTCCGGTCCTTGGCGAGGTTGTTCCTCCCCATCCAGGGCGCAAAATCGGAGAAAGAGAGGAATACATGGGCGATATTGGAAGCTTAACATCCACGCCGGTCAAAGTTGATTCAAATTCGAGCGTTATGACTCGAGTCTCGTCTTACAAAGCTAGGGAGGCGGGCAAAAGCTCGGAGTCGACCTTGAACGACGACGAATCTGTCCAAACAGATGTGGGCACTGTGCCAAACTCTCCCCTGAGAACACTCCACAAGACGCTAGAATGAAAAGCAGTCGGACGTTCGAGTGATGCGAGGGATATTAAAGCATAGCATAGTTGATGAACAAGACGAAACTCTGACCAAGTACGATCAAAGGAGCTTGTGGTGGCGAGAAGTGGACGGTGAACAAACGATGGCCCATGCAATTGCCGAAGCCTTACAACAGGGCGTAGGAAAAGATAGAAGTATTATGATTTATTCTTGAAAAACGAAACATATCAAAGCGGCTAAGCATAACCGGAGGTTGAGGAGAGACTCCTGAACCTTTTGTATATTCATCAGTCATGTTGGCCTGCATGAAAATATTGAGGACTAACCAAAAAGTGTGTCTTCAACTGCACACCGCTCATTTACCCCCCAAAATCCGCCTGGTCAACTCCGGCAGGTCTGCGCCGGTTGTGCAAACGAGGTTCCGTAACCTATTAGAGTAGGTTAGCCGTTAGCGACGGGGAGCGAAGGAAAATATACATTATGCATTGTCGCGACGCTCACGCTTATTCCAACGCCAAAGCAAAAGCCAGACTCAAGTACGGAATCCCAAAATTCGGTAGTTATGTCATCGTCTAAGTCGAGTTTCCCAGAAATATCTCGGATCTGAGAAAAATAGAAATAAATTAAAGTGCGGTCACAATGAGCACTGATCGGGTACCTTATATGCGCGACAGAGGCAAAAGGAGTCGGAAGCTGAAGTACACACTCAGCGCATACTATTCTGCGCTAGCGATTTTCGGTCATGACTTTGAACTGCGGTGGAGACGGGTTGGGCCGCCAGTCGATTGATAATTGTGTTGACACGCGTGTAGGCCATCATGAGGACTATTGTCTTGTGCGTGTTCCCTGGGCCACCGAGATTAGCTCCGCCTGGGTTGGGGAAGTATTCAATACAACGTACCAGTCCACCTGAGAGAACCTCACAACAGTTCCGCCCCTTACAGTTGCCTTCGGCCATCTACGAGGCGAAGACGTCGACATACCGGAGGGATTGACGACCACAACATAACAATCTGCGATGGAGACTGATGAGTTTCACAGAGGCCAAGAGGAAGGAAAGTAGTACGCACGATCCATCGGCATCACAGGCTTGTATAGCCCTTAAGCATATTCGGCGACACGGTGCCTTTGTTCTTCTTGATACCTAAGGCTGCAGGTTAGAAGAAGTAACGGAACGTATGAATATGACGTGCCTGGATGGTTGACAAAATGCCCGGATCCACAACCTTTTAGCATCTCCACGTAGGTTTCCTATTTCATACGCTATAAGTCAAGGCTTCGCAGCATGACAGAACGGGGCACTCACAGAGATCATGTATGAACACCACTTGGAAGAATTCGTTCCTCTTCTTGTCTCCTCGCTCACTCGATTACTTGGCAGGCTGCAGAAGGTCAAGTTAGGCGACTCAGACTTAGGCAGTGCATGGATGGTAAGCGGACACACCATGGTATATGCGCACGCGAAACTTCGGCCTATGTCCTCCAACTACGTCTCTTTATGATCTCCACTCAGTAGGCTTAGGTCGCAAGTGTTGATTCTAAAATGTAGCCGGCGTTCGAAAGGTCCCGGTCAATCGCAGTGCGCACGATGGCATCGTCCTACATAAGTACCAAGTCATCAGGGAATGAGTGATAAGAGTCTGAGAAAACAATCTCACCTTCATGGGCTGGGCGACATGACAAATGAATACGTTCGTGGTAGGAGGATGAGGGAAGGATGAAAATGGCGGAAGCTACGGGAATCAACAAATGGCGGCAACAGCCGAGTCGGAATGCGGGCCGCGGGCTGGTCTTGCTGCATTCTTTATCACCTTCGATCTATGGCTTCTCTTCCTCCGTCCTCTAGGGCGCCGTCTCGAGCCCGTCGAGTCTTGCCTCCCACCACGCTTGTGCTATGATGCTGCAGCTGTACTCCTTCTCCACCGCGGCTCAAGTCATATTTCCACAATATTTCCAGGACAAGGAATTCCTGACAACTCGATAACGTCATTGGCTCAAGAAATCCTCCATCCACTGACCCCAAACCCGCATGCAGATGATACTGCAGGAACCGAAGAGAGTATGATCTCATCATCGTCTGGTTCCATGAGGTGCAAATGAGGTGAGATAACTACGAGCTTCATATCATGGTGTTTGACTGACGTGTCTTGATATCCACAGGCGCGCGCCGTCCATTCAAGATAGGTACATTGTGGTACAATACGATGCGGGGCTCTCGAAAGAGATTGTAAAGGCGCATCATTCTATTCTTCGAGCGGCAGGAACATCTGACGAGGGTAAAGAAGGCAGCTCCCATCCAATTATTCTCCGAGCTGAGGTATGTTTTCCCGTCGTATCTAGCTGTAACTTATCTCGAAATTCACCAGTAAATGTCAGAAAACGAGGGTCAGGGAGTATCTCCAGGCCAAGATGTTTCCTTATCATGCACAGATGATGAATGGCTGTAAGGATACCGCATACGAGACGTTCTTTGCGTCTAGATTGAGCGAGACGGCGGGCTTTCAAATCTTGATGAAGATAAGTAGCAGATGTGCTTCTCCAAGTATTCGTTTGATGACATGGTCCTCCATAACCATCGGATCTCAGACTAGAAGTCTACTGGGACACTCGGAAGTGGTACTGGATGAGTTACACTAATTGGAGAGTCACCGTAATCTGGCGCCACAGGAGCGTACCATGACTGTATGTTCGTCTTTCTTCCCCGTCCTTCTTCCGCTTACCGGCATCTTACAGGAGTTCGATTTGAAGATATTCTTGAATACAATATGGGCCATCGGATGCATATATCATCGCCGATGGTATTATTATAAAAGGAGCTACGAAACCAAAGGCTGTGGCGGACCGCACTCAACTAACATACCACTACAGGCACCGTTCTTTCAGGATGCAGATTTTGTGCAAGTCAGTACTACGACTCGGGCTATTGAAGTTTGGACTCTTAACCTTACATTTTTTCGAGGTAAAGTACGTATTCTGAGTGGTACTTATATCTCACAGCCGCTTAAAATGTAGTCTTCGTCCCTTAGTCAGTACCAGTCCTCAAGTCGAACTGCTATCTGAGCGAGTGCGTTTTCGCTCAATTTCCCGTCATGATTTGTTGAATCATATATAAATCACACAGGAAAACACCCAAATGAAGTCCGAGGGTAATCACCAAGACTCGCATTCAAGCAACGGGATCACTGTACAGCGGGCGAACACGAAAGGTTCCGAGTATCCAGTTTTTGCCCACAGACGACGAGGCTTCCGCCGTCCGATATAGTCTACTGGTAGGGCTTCTAGATCTTCGCTCCGATGCATACTCATATGTAGCCGTAGGACTCAATGATGCCCGTTGAACTACTTGCATTTGAAGCTCCAAATATCACCCAATTGGCAATCAGTACGATTACCCGCGGTGAGTTTGCTACGCTTCTTCTGGAGGATATATTGCTCGTGACATGTCAAGGACTGTCTTACAGCTGTTTTCATAATTATGCGGAATCCGCGTTTTAAAAATCGTATGTGCTCCTGTTTGGATCACATGGTCCCGGCTCTCTTTCTCATCACTATGTGACTGTCGTTCCCTGAACTGCTGAACGTGCCCGCCTATGCTACAACGCCCGTTTCCTGCATCCAAAGTCATTTACCGACTGCGTCTACTCCTCTGGCATGCCCTATACCCCAAGTCGGACCCTAGATGTGTGACGAACCTTGGATAGCCATGTCTATATGCCAATGCTCGATGAGCGCTTCAATTCCTGACGCGACACCAAGGTTGTATCTATCTTGACTCTCTCTCACAAATCCTGATTATTCTGTATATATTTACAACGGCAGCTAGGATCCTATGAACATCTTCATGGCGAGATACACTATGCAGTGTCGGACTCCCCGTAACACTGCTGCCAGTCGTGGTCCTGAGACGCTTTGAACACCGACAAAGGTATCCCATTTTCCTTGCCCATCATTACTGACTTCAGGAGACTCGAAGTGCATGCATGTATGCGTGATGTTGAACTAGGCAGCGCTGTGGCTCGCTACGCAAAACTGTCATAGTTGGCATGAAATGGCTTTGCGATTAGATAGCAGAGGATCTGTACTAAATAAGTATTGAAATGAATGCTCTTGCGCACTATTTATTACATTGGCTGTCTGGTGTATCGAACTTGGAGCAAGAGCAGGACTCTGCAAGACAGCGAATTGTGCCAATAAAAAAGCAATAGTTCTCGCACCGAGCCATCTTGTGATGCAAACAAGACCACATAGATTTTTCAAAACGGGGATTCCGCATAATTATGAAAAGAGCTATAACGCGTTGCAAATCTCGCAGTGACCTCGACTTTTCTGCAAGATGTCTGTAAGAAATCTACCTTAGGGGGGTCTAAAACCCAAGCACAGAGCACGATCGGCGTATATTAGCCAGAGTAAGTATGGGTCAGAGACGCGACATCAAGGTAAAAATCAAAGGTAAAGATCAAAAAAGGCTGCAAACGGCGAATACGTAGCTATTAGAAGCTGTAGGTAAATAGAAATCATCAAGTGACGTAGCTACCCGGTCCGAAGGAAACTAGAAGGAAATTCGTATCTCCTACAATGTCCGATCGCCGGCGTCTGGTGAAAAGGGTAAGTTGATTGGTGTTTGAACAATCATATCCTGTTCTAACTTTCCTAGCTTTGAAGGGAGATACACAGCGGATAATTACTAGTGGTCGGTCGCCCAGCCGTCTCACTGTTAATCAGACCCGCATACCTCAATATGGTGTCATCTTTGACTGTACCGAACAGAGTAAGTCGTTATTAATATTATGGCTTCTTAGCGATGTTGTTTTGAATCAGATAGCTTGAACCTTTCAAGATAACAACAACGCAGGCGTCAAGGCGACTATCCGATAGACGCTTTTCATAGCCAAGCACCGCTGCGCAGTAAGTCATCCCTCGAGCTTGAATTGACATTGCTGACCTTTTCTAGAATTTCACAGCATAACGTCGTCTTCGCACCAGGACTTGGCTCGCTGTAGCTCAGGAGAATAAACCAAAACGACCCCTTCTAGTCTCAAAGTCACTGGTAGTCTGTAGATCTACTCATATTTTATTCAATCAGATTTCGGTGAAGCCCAAATTCGCTGCATTTGTAGAGTCAAATCCCATGCTACAGTCAGTATACGATTATTTATATTGAAACCCTACTGACCTTTTTACTAGTTCAAGCCTCGTATTTGCCCAAAATTTTCTGAACCTCAAACCGTGTAGAATCGAACCATGTTGTGAGTAGTAGCCAACGTTTTTGAATATTTTAGTCAACTGATATCCTTCTCGCGTTGCCTCAGAATGGGCTCGACGCGAAGCCCTGCAGATATGAACAGAGGGTAAATAGTGCTCCTTTTTCATCATTAATGTCAGTACGCTCTTAGCCATCATTCTCTAGATTAATGCTGACCCCTAATCTGCAGTTACACATGAAACACTGCTCCGATTGGTATGTCTTTCGACTACGGTATGAAATATACAGTCAAAAGCTTCGCCAATGTTTCCAGAGCTCGCGACGACCAACGACGGCACTGATTTTGAAGCAGACATTGATTGTAAGTATACCGAAGCCGGAGGCAGAGACTGAAGGTTTCGCCTCGCTCTCTGTGTCGACCATTCCCTAGGGTTTATATTTTGTACCCACTTTTACAGTGTCTGTATCATGGTTAGGCTCATTTCCTTCTAGAGACGGATGCTCTATGCCGACATCTCGGACGAAATCTCCTTTCAAGAGCACAAGTCTTCTTGGCGCGTTTGTTCTATTTTTTTGTCTGAGCTCGGCGTCGAGGCTACAACGGTCACCAATGGAATCGAGTCTTAGTAGCACTAATGCTACTGTGGTTCAAGGCTTAGCCAGAAGAATACCCACCTCTAACGCTGACAAGGCTCGTCTCAATCTCGTTCAACTAGTACGCCACTTCCGTAGCTTCATATTCTATATCTCTCATTGATGCTTAGGCCGACGCCTTTGGGTATCGAATATTTTCTTATGTATGCGACATTAGTTCCGCCCTCGGTGGACTCGACTCCGACTTCGCATAACACGCTTATAGTGACGGAATTAGGTACAGGAAGGTGTACTATCAAATTATTGCATAAATATGGAACATATGCTTCACCTATGCCTCGGAGACCTCCATGGAACAATCCGGTCTTCAAAATCGACGGTGGTCCCCCCGTCCTTCTAACGAAATGTGCCTACAATCAGTATTTACTATGCGTTAAAAAGAAAGGAAGGGAGCCATTCCTTATTTCCAATTCAAGGGTGCAACATCGAGAGACACCTGATTAGCTCTGTACGCTTCAACGGCGAACATTACTTTGTTCATTCCTCTTACCCAAAATTGTTCGCAGATGCACGGAGATCACTTCTGGTCATGTAGAAATCCACAATATACCTTATTCCTTCACGACTCAGCGTAAAACCCTCTACCTTTATCGCGCACTTCCTTTTATATGGTATCCCCTTCTTTCAATCATCGCACGATAGGTTTCTCCGCACCCTCCACTCGTTTGTGGTGGATCCCTCTCGGCTGCTTCGAGAACCTTAAAAATTATCAGTGATCCTCCACAAATGAACAGTCTAAATTATCCAGCAGCACGTAAATTGAACAAATTAATACGGCCACGATGTTTCTCGCATCCCTCGGACAAAGTAGATTGTTGAAGCTTTTTGCTCTCATGGACCACGAGTCGGTGCAGGGACGATGCTCTGCTATATACATCTCAGAAATGAATGTTCTTCAGCGGAAACTCCTCCTTGCGGTATGTGCTTGTTATCTGTACAGACCTCCATCATCCTCGACATTTCAATCGGCAGTACTCTCTCGATCCCTCTGGATAGAGCAGTGTAAATTATGTGTTCTAAGTAAACTTCAAATCTAATTAATTCAACAAAGATAAGTTTCAACCTTTTTTCCAAGTGGGAGTTTCGAAAGCTTCACTTCTTCATCGTCTGCCGAACGGAACACCGACAGTTTCTCAAACTTCCCATCCGACTCTCTTCGCCGCCCGACTACCCAGGCATCAGTTGAAGACTTGACGTCGCAGCCTATGAGTGTATACGACCCATCGGGTATTGGGTATGCATGGTCGGCCACAATTTTTAGTGTACGGTGTGCCCTGTTGGCGACCTTGATGACTAGCTCTCCTTCTCGAGGCTTCTCTTTCATTCATGCCTCAGTTAAACCCCGCACATCTCCTGACTTGATATGGTAACCCGGATACCAGTCCGCATCTAGACCCTCTGTCCGATAAACTTTGCCTGACAGCCGAGACGAACAAAACACAATATCTTTGTCCATCATTACTTGCTGCCATGATGGTCGCCAAGATTTCTTCCCGTTCCCAGGCTCGGGGTAGTAGAAGAGCAACTCTGCCGATTCCTAGGCTCCATGGCATCCATGAGGACTTCCCATGCATCCGCTTCAGACTGCTCAGCATCATAAATTGGGATGGAGTCCGTCATGACAAGGTATACTAAGCCCGCGACTCTATCCAAAGGTTTTGTGGACACCCGATTCCGCATCTCTGACAGGATTTCAAGAGTCATATCCAATTTTCGTATCTCCCGTAAAGATGTCAGTTTTTCGTCGAACCTCCTTCGAACCTCCTTGTCCATGACATCATTGACCGTCTCCCCACCTATGATCGGGTTGGGGGTTATCTCCTGCAGGGTCCATGCGCGTCGGAACCAACAACGATCACTTTTGAAGTCGTCCAGTGTCAAATCTAGCGGCCGACCCAGACCGTTGAAGTAGCATACCACACGTATTAGCTGATGGTGTGCATATGTAGCTCGTGTAGCATACACCCATCCAATTGTGGGCACATCCAACATCCACTCATCCAAGCGCAGATGCTCGCTCTTCCCACCCTCCTGCCGCAAACACAGAACATCTAACCATGCGTACTTCGCTCCCAGGTTCAACATCTCGATGTGGATGAGATCAAGGCTGGCGTCCTTCGGGATGGGTACAGGCCACTCGTATCTATTGATGGGTGTCATTACGTTCACACGGTCCTTCTCGTTCACCCATGCACGCGATATCCCCCACGGATATGTGCCCGCAACCCAGTATGGCACCACACGATTAGCGTACAGATCCCACACGCGCCGAGGGCGAACATTCGGGCTGGTGATCCTATCATGGATGAGGACGTTTCTCCTCATCTCCCGGTCTTCCTGTTCACGTATGCATAATTTGTGTTCGATGGTATGGATGTCACTCCAATAGGGACGCAAAGAAGCGTAGGCAGTCCCAAAGTCGCAATTTTGTGCGACATAGGAATCGAGAACCGGGAGTACAGAGTCCAAAGTGTACGATGTGCCGAGCGTGTTGTTAAGCTCCTCTAATACTCCATAGACCCCGAGATCTGCACAGAGAGTGTTGGCCAGAGCTGACGGTACGACCCCTTTCCCAGTGTAAGACCGTTGCTTTAACACTGGAATGGTCGATTCGTCTTGGCCAGTCTCGGTGAGCGAAGAGAGGGTGACATCGGGGAGACGCTCGTACTTCCTCCTCTTCTCCTGCAATACATTATTCCTTGCTTCTACAGAGCTGTTATATGCTTACCTGTTCCTTTCGGCTGTATAGAGAGATACGTTTGTCTTCGTCATCGTAATACGACGGCTGCTCCGAAAGACCATCAGATTCTTCCACTAGTGATAGCAGAATGAGGATGTGAAGTATTGACCCCCGACGATCTACATACCAGTGTCCACGGCCGACGTAGGTTGCTGCAAATTCATCTTGGACCAAGAGGCTTTGGTCGTCCTCTATGGGAAGAAGCGAACAATGCCGACTAGCACTCATCTGTCAAAAGGAAAGAACCGTAAAGCTAACGTACACATATCAATGGCAATTTATGAGTCATCATCATCAACTTAGATGGAGCACCCAATTTATTTCCACGACGCTAATACAATGTTCTCAAGCGGGCTATGAGTGGATTTTGGAAAACTTTACCTCACCCAATCGCAAACAGCATACACGTCTGGTACACTCATGGGAAGTAGCTGAAAGGACGTCAGCTTAAGCTCGTTCAAGAAAGACGAGCTCACCATAGCCAGCAGCTTTTTTTGGAACCTTCTCCTACTCTTGCTTGTCCCTCTCAGGCGACGTCAACCAAACTAGTCGTCAGGGTAGCAAAGCGATGGGAACACGGACTAGTCATCATCATCATCATATTACACGACATGGTCCGCTATAGAGACGGCCGTGGCGTACGGTACAAATAACTAGCTAGGAAATCTATATACCATACTACCCAACACACCCACAGGTGACGAGCTCGCCGTGTTTCGGGCTGTAGATCACAAGCAATGTGAGAGGTTCGAGAGACAAGCTAAGCATCCACAGGGATGCCACCGTTGCTCGCGGAGTCCAGGATTGAACTGTCTGGAAGGTAAATGGGGGTAGATCCGAAGATCTGTAAAATTTCCCAAACAAACTTGGCTACCAATTGAATTGTTGGACCGGTGAAGTTCAACTTCTTAAGAGTCCATCGTGCATTTCCTGCAGTGACGTGGGACAGAGGGAGGGCCGGGAATAGTGGGCGCAAGATGAGGAACGATCTCGACCGTGCGTCGATTACCTCGTTGCTACCTGTGCATAACAGCAGTGCGTGTTCAGGTGTTTCAATCTCCTCCAAGCAGAAGCGACACAGGCGGTTCTCTCTGGGAATAAAGGGCAGGAAGTACTTCCCATGGCGGCGCAGTTGTTCAACGGCAAGGCAGTGGTCGGACAAAATCAAGCGAGTCAAAGCAACTCTATGCTTGGGGACTCTGACCGTTAGGTAATGCCGAAAGAACATAGCGCGATAGGCTGGTGCAGCACCCTCCAGAGGCTCAAGACGATCGTGAAGGAGGTACAGTCTAACTGAGCTATCAATCTGCTGTTGTAGATGCAGTCGGGCTGACGCTTTAACAGACTTTATGCAGCCATCGACTCCATGCTGTGACAAGCCTAGGACGTGCGGCAGGTGGACCGGGATTGGAAGCCGCGCCAGAACAATAGTGAGATCGGCTACCCAGCTAGCCTGGCCATTCTCCGCTAGCCTAGCGGAGGCGACGAGGGCAATGTGGGCAAACGAGGATGAGGGTAGCGCAGTGAGTTTCTTTAAGTACGACAGTGTCAATAGGACTCGGCGATACATCAGTGGGAGTATAGCGAGCTCTGTAAAAAGCGGCGCAAGCATAGAGTGGTCGTTGAGGCCGATTAGTTCCCTCAGAAAGTCAACTTGGACTGTGGAGAGTTGCTGCAGATGTTGATCGTGGACATCAAGTATCACATCTGCACCACTAATCAGGTAAGGATCAACAAGAGCGGTATAAAGAGTACGGCCCTCAGCTGGAGGAAGTACACCACCAGTGAGGGAGCGGGTGCTCAATACACCGTTTGCAGTCTTGCGCGCTGCTTTAGCCATGTTATCATAGTGATCTGCAAAGATATCACCATGAGAGGAGCGGAGTGTGATACCCACATAGGTATGAGACTCCCGGTATTTGACTTGGATGGAGCCAAGGTACAAACGTGGCAGGATATTAGGGAGGGGACCGAACACCATCACCCAGGATTTCAGGGCATTAACAATGAGGAAGTTCACACGACACCATTGAACAAATTTGGAGAAATGCTGTTGCAAACCACGGGCAGAGGAGGAGGCAAGGACGAGATCGTCGGCATGTTCCAAGTGTGCGATGGCTACTGTGGCAAGGTACAAGTCATCTTCATGGATTTCGAGATCGAAGTCATGCATAAAAAGGATCCAGAGAGTAGGAGAAGCAGGATCACCCATCAGTTCAGCCAGATCCCTGTCTCTCGTTAAATCATTCAACATTGAACCTCGTGGCTCCTGGTCTGACCACGAACCTCTCGCTTTGGAACTTCTACTGCCAGGCCCCTCAACTGCTCCACAGGTGCAATCGCAGCGGTTGCACTTGAAGCATCCCTTGATCCTTCCCAGCGAGTCCCCCCTGGATAGGATGCTGATAGATGCCATTGAGTATCGTCCCTCCACTGACGAAGCTCTCACCAAACTCTATGGCCCTGTCTTCTTCTCTTCCTCAGCGCCAATTCGTGCTTACAGTGATGGTGCCTGCTTCTACAATGGCAGCCACACCGCCCCAAGGGCGACCAGAGTCTTTTCGGTACACACGAGCGAGGGAAAAAATCTTATAGCCGGGGGGTAATTGGACATGGTCTTCATCTCCCGGAGTGAAGTGAGTCTCTTGAAAGAGGTTGACATGGAATCGGGTTAAGTCATGGTGGAAGGCAGGGTGGGTTAAGCCAACAGCAAGATGACCTTCAATGTTCCAGCATCTGATAGAAAGAGAAGACACATTTATTTCATGATGTAAAGTATATAAAGGCTGCAAAGGAAGAGCCGGTGCTACAGTAGCTTTTGAGTGTACGATAGTACTAGATGAAGGTAGTGTAGAAGGAGCTAGCATAGCAGGAGAAACTAAGTAAGGAGCTGATGTAGCAAACGAGTGTGGGTGTAAGTGATTAGCAGATGATATGGACGTGTTGAGGCACATCATGAGGCCATCCACCCCAAGGCCCTAGCCTGTAGGAGGGGACGCAGAGACAGTGAGGCGCGGGTACTCGGCGATGGAACCCTTGCGCCACTTGTCAAGGAACAATCTGGGGCCCTTGTCTTGCGCGAAGTGCATAATGGCGTAGTGTTCGTTGTGGAGGGTGACGCGGCTAGGGGTAGGAAGGTTTCCGGTGTGGCGCAGTAAAACGTTCGTTACCGTGGACTTGAGCGCCCACCCGTCAACGCTCTTGACCTCGCTCGCACTCTTTACCCATTTCATGGGCCCAATGTAAAGGACCGGGGTGTGAGTGGGCGGTGCCGGTGGAGGCGCGGCAGTGGACGTGGACGAGGCAGGAGCGGCAGGGGGCGGAGATGGGACACGGTGATGAGTCGAGCGGGAGCGAGTAGGAGCGTCATCATCGATCTCTCGTCGTGCGGCCTTTTGGGAGGGGGCATGGACTTCAACGATGTCTGGGGATGGGGATCGACGTCGCACTCGAGGTGGGTCATGCCAGTCCTTGACGACGTCTGTAGTAGCAAGAAGCGTCTTTGAGCAAGACTGGACTTTCGCATCGAGTCCCTTCAGGTCAGCGGCGAGGTCCTTGAAGTCACGATTGCGTGCGGCATCCATTTTCGCAGCACGGGAGTCGACCTCGTCAACCTTGGTCTCCACACGGCCTAACATGGCGAGCAGATCATCAAGGAGGTGCTGGGATGGGAGGCGTGAGGACAGCTCATCAATGCGACGGTGCAGCTCCTCGATCCGCAAGTCGACCTCCACCATGGCACAGGGGTTAGGCGAACTGTTGCGAAGAACCTTAAGCTGGAGCTGCACGTCGCTAATCAGGGCGCGCAACTCGCCAAACCACTTGGAGACGTCGATGCCAGTGCCGTCGCGATCAAAAGCAGCGCTGAGCGTGCTCACCTCCACCCTGACGAACTTCTCGAGAGCAGCAAAACGCTCGTCTGCCTTCTTGTCCGCGACCCTGAGGTTGTGGGATGTCACTGTCTCCAGTTTCTTCAGGCTAGCGGAGCCTTGAATGTCGGACGAGTGTACGTAGCCGGTGATGTGGGCGGGGATGGCAAAGCCGCCGGTGTCAGACTCGGTTTGGGCAGGGGCATTGGCAGTGGCCGCACGAGAGGCAAACGATTGTGAGGACTGACGGATCAGGGAGCGATCGTCAGACGCAGGCGCGGGCGGGGTAGGAGCATCGGTGAGTGGGCTCGTAGGGGCAGGGGGAGGGGAAGCGACACGTTTAGCCGGGGAGGGCATCTGCGCGTGAATGAGCACGGACACGATACCTTGTTTCTGGAGGGACTCACTACCAAGGCGAAATGCCTACGCAAATGAAGGCACAACAACCAGAAAAGACCGACGGGGATATGCGAGAAGGGGTGCGAAGATAGGAACAACAGAGAGGAATGACAAGCCTACAAAAGACCCGAAAAAACCAGTGTCTGTGGTGGTGAAAGCCGTGGGAACCGTAAAGGCCGCTCCGCTCTCTGCGGAAGGACTGGTTAGTGCTCAATAGAATCAGAAGTCGGTTCCTGTCCTTCGCAAAGATGCTCCTCCATATCCAGAGCGCAAAATCAGAGAAAGATAGGAACTTCGGGGTGAGATTGGAACGCTCAACGTTCACACCGGTCGAGTTTGATTCGAACTCGGAGTTTATAACTCGAGTTCCACCTTCCAAGGCGGACAAGGAGCTCGGTGTCGGCCTCGAAGCACGACCAAGCTAACAAGACACTGTCCCCTCCCTGGCGAAAACTAGATGGAAATGATGAGTAGCGAGGGGTTAGAGGTTCCCCTAGAGCACTTGGTTCGGGCAACGCGTCACATTTGGCAGATTCAAAGTCAATGATCATCAGAGTGACGAGCTTAAAGAGTCCGTCTCCTTGGTTGGCGGAACGCGGGAGTTATGACGCGCATAGCATATCCGATGAACGAAAACAAGGTCCGTCCAAGTGATGGACGATCAAGGGAGCTGCTGGTGAGCAGAGATGGGCGTTGGACGGATGTCGGATGCAAATGAACCATGGCACGCGCGAT
>JAUEPT010000330.1:0-29105 GCA_030435635.1 Armillaria borealis | reverse complement strand
AGTGACGCCATGCAATGCCGCTGGTTTTATGTATACGGCTCGTGGACGCGTTGCAGACGGCTGGACTTCAAACAATAACTAAGTTGACAAGGGACCGCGGCTCTTTGCTAAACCGAATAGGACAAGAAAGCGGGAGACCATTATCGTTTGACTCTGGGTCCGTATTGTCGCCCTTGGCTATGATATATGAAGACGCAAGCCGAGCCGCTGCTCCTGGGGTTCGGGCGTGGTGGTTACGCTTTTGATTACGATTTTGTGAGATTACTCTACTCGACTGAAACAAAGAGGACCGCGTCATGTCGTAACAAAGATGATGATCTTTCAGTTACCGGTAATTTTTCTATTCATTCGCGGAACAGGAAGACTGATGCAGCATTAATAGCTCACCATACAAGAACTACCGCAAAGACCTGGATCATAATAACTCGTCAGGATCCATGGGACTATCAAGGTAGTTGTTAGGTTTCACCTCCTTTCCGGTGGGTTTAGAATGCATTGTTTCTGGTCAAAAGGTATATTTCTCTTCGACCAAATCAGTATTGACGCACTCATATATGTCACGTAGTCAGCATCGCAGGGTAATTGAAGCACACAGCCTTGGCATTGTTTTAGCATTGATTATTTGTGATATTTTATAATACTCGGAACACTGGTAGAGACGTATGTGGTGATTACAGGGATCCCTGTCCTTTTCTTTATCCACAGAAATGTGCCAGAGGCTCCGCTCCATATATCAAGACACTTTCGACTTTCCCGCTCGACAAATAATATGGAATCTCCCCCGACCGACCTTTCTCAGTACGAAAGAAATGTCATATTTGACACTCTCGACTTGAGTTTAAACCGCACCATCTTGCAATCGTTACTACAGGGTTAGCCATTCATTCCTTCCTCGTCTCCCTTCTTTCAAGCTCATTCGCCATAGGCCTGTATACACTTATCGTGGCAACCACTCTTTGGACTACATGTTCGCCCGTCCTCCTCAGTTGCCCTATACACTGATTCAATATCTCATCCAGTTTCTTCACCCAAGAAATCCGGCAATGCATTCTTTTTAACAGTTATCGTCGTTCTGTACGTTCTCACGACAGTCGCTTTTGGGTTTGGTTGGGCATACGAACGGCGTGCACTCATCCAGAACGGAGATACCTTTTTCAATGTCTTTTTTGCACTGCAAGCTATTAGCCCGTGGTGGAGGGCGTTTCAACTCGTGGACGGCATTAGCGGCGGTATGAGTACATTTATTGTCGACGTTACTATTGTATGCTTTCTTTTCCAGTCGTGTCGATCTTTCAACGCTCACTCTTCTTAGATATGGCGTTGCTGGGTATTGTGGGGACGTCGATGGCGTATCATCCTTATACCAAGTCTTTGTGCCATAGTCGGGATAAGTAAGCTTCTCCTGGTTGTCGCTACGTGCTCTTTTATTAATGATTGTAGCTGCAAAGTCACTGCAGATCCGCAGCATTTTTATCAATACGACCAGTGATATTGGAAACACCGGAGGCTTCGCAGCAGATACTGATTGGGCATTGATCTATATCTCGCTGACGCTCACTACGACCCTCCTCTGTACACTCTTAATCGTGTACCACATTGTTCGCCTGGCGTCAAGGGTCAGCTCATATGGGAAGATTGTCGAAATAGTGATCGAATCTTCAGCGATGTATTCGCTGACTCTGATCGTGTACCTGGCCCTGGTGGCAAGGAATCTCGAATCCGGTTTTTACGCTGACATCATCATGGCATATGTTAAGGCGAGATTTGGTTGTATGTGCTTCTTCGGTTGAGAAACTGACCTTTCTATAGGTTATCGCCCCTACGCTCCTCATTGGACGCATCGCGGCGAGCTCGAACTCAAACTCTAGCAGTCAGGCCGTAGTTCATTCGACAAGGGACCGCAGCTCTGCGCTGAGCCGATTCACAGTAAGAAAGCGGGAAAGTGTCCGCCTCTGTCGGGACGCTGAAGGTTCTGTGACTTCGTTGGGATCCTATGGGAAGCCTGTAATGGAAAGTGTTTGACGTTGTACTGTTGACGGAGATTATCTTTCTCATGGCATTCGAGTAATTATGTTCTTATACTAGATGGACCTATTGTATAAAGAGCAGCGCGGGGTCGCGTCTTAGTTGGCCTTCGTGTTACTCAGGACTCTGTAATAAAGACGAGCAAGTTAGTTAGATATGGGTATGTAGAAGAAGCTTATACCGTGTCATTTATGCCCATTTAATCAGAAAGATGAAGCTGAGCCAATGACACGTCTTCGAAGACTCACGCAGTGCGCTTCTACTATAAACTATTATTGTCTCCCGTGACGTTATCTCCAGAGATTGTCAATCAGAGAAAGAAGCCCAGGACAGCGAACCGGTATCAAGGAACACACTTCCGACACATGAACATGAAAAGAATATCTCGAATAGGGTTGCCTGACCCCAGTTGGCAGATGGGCTGCGCGGCGATATAACGCGCCAGGGTCTCTCTTGCTCGCCGTTACTTACAACGAGTGGCAAGTCTCTTGGGAGTTATTACTCAAGCAGGAGCCTTATCGATGCCCTGCCAAATCCGCATTGTAACTGCAGGTGTTCAATAGATTTGAGCTGACTGTAATGGTAAGGTAATATTATATCACGAGCCGATAGAGGCTACAGCTAATAATCAATCACCAGACGATTTACAGACGAGGCAGACACCATCAGAGTATTGAGGCTAGTCATGCACCGTCAAGTTCGTGCTACTAGCCTCAATGGCACGGTACGGGTCCATGTACGGCCGTGTCGGTTGTCAATACGGACAAGTACTCTATTCGACTCTAAAAATGGATTATTAGTACAAGCAGTAGTCTTACAGTTTGATGGAGCTATCTAAGAGTTCAATGACACTCATACAAGAGAGATGTAGGTGGGATAACGGTTTACGGCTCATTCTTTCTACTCTCCAGATCTTCCTTTGACGAAGCAGCTGTATGCAGCGCCATCGAGTCAATGTTCGCGACCTTGCGGCGTAGACGATGCCAGCGTATGAATGCAACCAAGAGAAGTAACCCTAATGAAACCCACGCAATCACAATCGTCAAATTCCACCGGCTACTTATATCTGGGTGAGTACTGCCACCATAGTTGTTCAAAGGATATTACTTACACCTCATTGTTTTCGAATGGCATTCGTTTTCTGCACGAGTATGTTATTTAATTCGTCTGTGCCCTTCAGGAAAGTAATTTACAAACCTTACGCATCCAGATGCTTCGTCAGGAGGAGAGTGGCAGCCGAGTCCGAATGGTGCCCCGCCCCCTCCGCCATATGGAGGATTCCCTTGCGGCGGTTTGCTCGGATTACTCCCCATTCGAGGTTGATAAGTACAAGTAATGGCCTCAGAAGCCTAGTAGTTTCTGTTCAGACTTTCATGGATGTATTTATAATGGCAGATAATAGTAGTTTCACGCACCTGGAGACCTGTGTGGAAAGATGGACTGTTTGAACACAGATATTCGTTATCAATGGCGTTTATAAGCTCTTGATTGTGACTCAGTCTGCTGTCAGTACGGGCTACCAGGAGTTCCTTTTCTTATTATCATGGTTTCATGTTGTAATGAACAAAGTCGAACGACCGTCTCAGCTAATGCTTTCCGGATTCTCCTTAACGAAGATATACGTAGCCCGAAGTCAACGACTCCTGGCTCTGGATGTTCCGTTGTCAGTGATTATGTGGTTCAGGACGAGACCGTAGCAGCATTTTTCACCATGAGAACATGATCGCAAAGAGTCAAGGCGGTACCTCTATAGCATCGTCTAGTAACTTAGTTGATCCGAGTCACCGTCTGGGAGAGCGTCGTCGAGAAAGGTCAGATCTGGTTGGTAGTGGCCTAATGCAAACCATTCGGAATCCTGTAAAGCGAGCATTCCGCGTCGTCAATACCGGAGAAAACAGATATCAACGCTTGCAACTTCTGGGAAGGACGACAGAAGAATTTACGGCCTCTGAAGTTGGACCGTCGCAATTATCAGGTATCTGGAACGTAAACATACATTCGCTGTTGTCCCAGAACATATGATGTGCAGGCGACGAGTATCGGAAAACCGGGCACTTAGAGGAGTTCCTCTGGAGCTATTCATATGTGCCGTCTTGGGAACAGAGAAGTTCCTCTTGGTGCGTTTCCTAGTCGACGGATCAAGACGACGCAAAGATGCCATCGTTTCCTCTAACCGACAGAGATCCACTGAACTCTACGCATGTCTTCGTAATATTGTCTTCATTGCATTCCGCTATTCGTGTTCTTGTATTTCAGAATCCTAGTAAGCCTTTATCATTAAATATCAGAAGTTTCACATCGCTGTCTATGCCATGGCAATGAACACATCCAGCGCCCTTTCCGGATCATCCCAGTGCACCTATAAATGCAACATAAGCTCCTGATCTGAGATGACGCACAGATACATACAAAATGATTAGCCCCCGGGATAATCCTATACCTAACCGCCTTCGCATCCGCAGTCCTCAGTTCCTTCTCCTCTTCCTGTACCGCCCACAAACCCGCAATACCAAAAGCACACGTCTTGTCTCCGCAGACGAACGCTCTCTTCATTCCCGGGAACACCCCTGGGTTAAAGAACGCCTTACGATACGCCGCCAAAATTTGCTTCGAGAACAAGAACAAGAACGGCAGGTCCGTGGCTGCATCCTCCCCGTAGCGCTGAATCGACAGAGGCAATCCATTGAACAATGTCGGAGTACGATGAGGGGAGGCCAAAACCCAGGACAACTTGTCGAGGTCGCGCCCAACGATGTCGGCATGGTCGAAATAGGACGTGCACCACTGCCCGAACGCCGGTAGACGAAGATTCTCGGGCACCGTGGTGTCGACCAGAAACGTCCAGTTCTGCTTGGGAGTAGGTAACCCAAGTGCAATTGGGGCGGGTTCTGCGGTTGTCATTGATTTGAATAATCCTTCGAAAAAGCAATGGCGTACCGTAGAGAATCAGTGAACGCATGTAATCGCCTAGACGACGACGGATGTCCTCTGGAAGGGTATCGGCGCTGGAGATCACGATGGGAGCGAAGGTCGCGCCGAGAGACCATCCGAGAAGTGCGACGCCACCACCGCTCGAGATGGACGGGAGGTTGAATTTCTGTATGAAGGTATCGATGAAGAGGGCAATCTCATGTCCTCGAGCCTCGACCAGTCCTTCTCGCTGAGAATCGTCGGTACCGCCGGTTTGAGTGATACTGAGTTCCTCCGGGGAGAGTGGCGTTGTACCAGGGAAATGACGCCTATTGAGCGCAACGAAGCGTACGCCCTTGGATGGAGCGAGGTCTATCACTCGCTGGAAAATCTCTGGAAATGTGGCGTAAGTGGCGGCTTAAGGAGAGAATACGACGGCACTAACCCTTGGTAAAGATCATACCATGGATTGCAAAGATGGTGAGGTACGACGCTTGGACTGGCGCGCCGCTGTCTATGTAGGATAGCTCGACGCCGGTTGAGGCGTTAACTATGAGAGTGGTGGATGTCATGATATCGTGGGGGATCATCAAACGATAGGCCGCCCACTATATATCATGAGCTTGATGGGAATCTGTACCCACAGCGAAATGCTATTGGATGGTGAGAGGGCGGCAATCATGCTGGGCCATCTGACCGTGTGACGTAGGCCCGTCTCGAATCTTGCCTATGGTCCTAACCATTGGAGAGGCCAAGATTTTTCTATCGTCGCCAAAGAACAAATCTCCGGCTATATGGTCATTGAGAAAGCCATGTCGTTGAGTTGAACTCTCCTGGCCGCGATGGGTAGGTCGGTCGACATAAGTATATTTGGACGAGTCCGGAATCTCCGCTTCCTCCATGGGCGTTCGGATATACTAGATGCAGTAGAATACATGCCATTACAGGGTGTGCCCCAGAGCTAAGAAAGGCATGGTTAGAGTATATTATGGCAGGAGAGCAGGAGCTATACCTTGACAGAATCAAGTCAACATCATAGCCACTTCCAAGGACAAACGTGGATAGCGTTATTTCCCTGAACCTTCAGCCTGGAATATGATATTCATTCGCCCGTTGCCGCAGAAAGGAGTATATGTCCACAGTACTCGAGCAACTCATAACGAAGCCATTCCGCCACGCTTTTTAAGCTGTGGCTAGGCGTTAAGAACGAAGAGGTGGCGAGGAGGGCGACAAGTGAGATGCCGAAAGGAGCTATTGCCGCGGCATTACCCACGGCAACGAAACTCGGCGGGGTTCAGCCTCGCTCCTAGCCCGTGCACATAGATCCCCGTGATGGGCTGCCGTTTTTCTTCCCGTCCTACACGCCAGTCAATGATTAGCCGGGTATGAAGACACAAACAAGTCTGTTTAGAGATCGAAGCCGCTGTTTCATTCCGTGTATGTTCTTGCGGGAATCAGTGGTTGCGAGTATTGTGACGACGCATATAATTGACATCGGGCAAAGTCGGTAAGTCTTTACGATGAACGATGAAGATAAGATAACGGTTTGATCGCTCATACGATGCAGTTTCCTGGCAGAACACGGATGACACATGATAAACTGCGGTCCATTAGTGTGGGTAGGAATAAAAGAACATGAAAAACTCACCTCTAAATTTACCCGACGGTATCCCTTCTAGTCATCCGAGGTCCTATACCTGTACAAAGCGAAGATGAACTGCGACAGATTTCGACAGGATCGCTCTGTAGGCCGATAAGCAGGCAGTAACGCATATAGCCTGCGGAGATATCATTAGAATGCGGACATAAACCCAGGAGTAAAAGACATACAATTCTTTACTCTATCTTTGTCGAACTGTTTCTCACTTCGCTGAGTTCACGGTGACGGCCTACCCAAAGCAGCACGGTCAGCTCTGATTCTTGAACGGCTCCGCAAGGTCGGCAGTTAGCCCTATAGCTCAAGTTAATCAAGACGATTCCGAGGGAAGAAGTACCAAACGCACCTTTGCGTCATGGCTTCACTGAGATAAACGAGTAACTAAGCGACCCGGGTAAAATCCCAAATCCTTGGTTGGTACCGTCCGGAAGAGAGAACCGCCGCAATGCAGCAAGACAATAGTCATCAAGAAATAGATTCAATAATTTTGGGCTTGGATTCACTGTAAGATTATGCAACGACAGAATATCAACAATTCCATACCATCAAGTATCAACTGGTTCATGATAACTTCCGATTCTCAAGCTAATAGTATATTATGCTCGAGCACGGACGACGCAGTAGATCGTACAGAGCACTGGGCCCATTCTCGTCGCGAGCAGGATAGACGCGGCACGGCGGTAGGAGGTGGTAGGAAGAAGGCTCTATATTTATTGGTATTTGGGTTTTACCTTCGCATGCCGCACGCAGCCGGCTCTAAGTACCTACAGGTTCTAAAGAAGATCTTTCTTGTATTCCTGAACCAAATCGGGCTTAATTTCAGCGACACCATGCCAGGCCGCTGAATTCGCATGCATGTATATGGTTGGTGGTGTCGGACGCCTTGCAGCCAGCTCAACTTCAAAGGATAATCAAGTTGACATGGGACCACAGTTCCGTTCTAAGCCAGTTCATGGCAAGAACGCCGGAGACTGTCGTCATTTGTCGAGACGTCGAAGACTCCATTGACTCGTTGGAAACGTATGGGAAATCTGGAATGGACAACGTTTGATATTGGAAAGCTACACTGTTGACAGAGGTTATTGCGTCGTAGCAGTTATGGTCCCGTACTTTAAGATGCTACATATTATATACAATTATCTACAGGGTGTAATATAGCGTACACAGAAAAACAATCTCTTTCTATCTGTGCATATTCAATCAGAACCACAATGATAAGGTTCGTCTTCGATGATCATGATCATGTCTCTGCTCTCCGGTTCTTCCATAGGCGAAATACCTTCTGTGCCCATGTTGGATTTGAATGCAGTGATCCTGCGACGAAGCCAGCTCCTGAAGACAGTTACTACAACGAAGAGTCCTAATAATTCCCATGCGAGAGCCAATATAGAATTACGTGGGCTATGTGCAACATCAGTATTGTTTCTTCTTTGAAGAAAAGGGGCATACGGCGGATTGTCATGAACTGTTGAACGCTTGAACGGCCTGATTAAAGGGTTGAGGTGGAATTACGAATTGAGCTATAGTGCCAGGATTACGGACCCTGTCTCCGAAGATCCCCTCCCGGGGTCAATGGGCCCATATTCAACGCTAGATCCTTGCCCATGATCAGGACTAGGTATGTGACGTTTGTCTTCCATCTATGATGCTTTGGGTGTTTGAGAGAATTTCTATTGATGCGAAACGCCGCAGGATCCTGCTGCTATACAGTGAGGATAGAGAACAGCATATTCCACAGAACCACGCACATTGGTAACGCTCTTGAACCTGAATGAAAAGAAATGTCTGAATTCTGACATCAGGTACTTGCTACGTTTATAATGCATTGGGCGTTGTGCTTGAGGTTGAAGAGATATCTTATCTCGACCGCCATTTGAGCTTTGAGCGCCATTCAGAAGAGCTATTCTCAGTGGGACTAGTAGAGGGACTCGCAAATTCATACTTATTACTCATTCAATCATATATTGCGAAAATGATGGTAGGTGCGCGCGAAGGCAGCTGCCAACGGTTCAACAACCACTTTGACTATTTCGTTTCTCAAGGAGACAGGACGCTGCAGTGGTGTAAACACACCGGCTGAGGGAGCTGATATCCATCTCATATCTCTGCATAGGATGTCAGATGGAACCATAAGTCCATTGTCGTGAGATGGCGTCACCGAGGAAGATCGGGGGTTCCAACTCATATATACTGTTGAACTTGGATTCTGCGACACGGTGATTCGTGTAAAGATGCAACGAAAGTGAACAGGAATTGACTAGTAATTTGTGGAAGGGCATTTACACCGTTTAGGATACTTAGGTCAAGTTCAAACACGTTTAAATTGATACCTGATCCCGCAGTTGACCGTCCTATTATTTTCCAGCGGCACTGACTCATTCCAACACGGAAACCTAATTCATTATCAACGTGCTTTTTTAACCGTAACTATACAGGAAGCATCCCAGAACAATTAGACGGCTTCTGTTCCTTTCCCGCGGCAGCGCCTGCGATATGAAGGGCATTTCGTTCATAAAAGCTGGCTCGCCTTTCCCTACCGTCGAAACGTTGAGAAGGTGCAGAAGCACCACTGCGCCTTCTTCTCGTCGCCCAATAGACGGCAAGTGCTGCAGAAATCAAGAGGAGGATTAACGCAACACAAACCGTCGCAACTCCCCAAGAGATCATCATTCTCAATATAGCCTCTGCAGACGACTGCGACTCGCTAGCAGGGCTCGAGTTATCAGATTGTCAATTGAATTACCATATGCGAAACCAACCTTGATCTGCTATCAAAGTAAGCCACGAATGTCTGCTTTCTGTTACAATATATCAGAGTCTATTGGGGAAGCACTGAGATAAACCGACATGATACTCCTCTTGTTTGGTTGGTACATGTGCGGGACAGCGTGGCCAATTCCAAGTTTTGGGCGGATACGACGGTTTGTTGCCGTCATTTACGTATCTAAAAGCCTACGTCGAAACTGCAATCTGTCAAGAAGTAAGCACAGAGAACGTAGGCAGGAACTGAACGGGGACAAACTCGCGTTCAGGAAAGGTGGATATGGGGGGTAGTGGCTTAACGCAAAGCTGTTTGGAAGCCAGCAAAGCAACAGGTCAGTGTAATAAATACCGAAGAGGGTGGATATTGGCGCTTGCACCTTCTAAGAATGAGGAAAGAGTAAAAGGCCCCTTCCTGCAATCATCAGGTATCTGGAGCCGTAAACAACCATTCGCTACCGTCTCAGAACATATGATGGGGAGGCCATGAGTATCGGATAGTCAGCCACTTAGAGGAGCTCCTCTGGAGCTATTCAAAATGTACAGCGATGTTCCTCTTGTGGCGTTTACCAGTCAACGAATCAAGGCGACGCGAAGGTGCCAACTGACCGATGAAGAACCACTGAACTCTATGCATGTTTTCATTGCATTCGGTATTCGTGTTGTTGACGTTTCAGATTTCCTAGTATACCTTTATCATTATAAAGAACAGCCTTCCCACCACAGTCTATGCCATGGCAATGAACACATCCAGCGCCTTTTCCGGATCGTCCCAGTGCACCTATAAATCCAACATAAGCTCCTGATCTGAGATGACGCACAGATACATACAAAATGATTAGCCCCCGGAATAATCCTATACTTAACCGCCTTCGCATCCACAGTCCTCAGTTCCTTCTCGTCGTCCTGTACCGCCCACAAACACGCAATACAAAGAGCACACGTCTTGTCCCCACAGACGAACGCTCGCTTCATGCTCGGGAACACTCCCGGGTCAAAGAACGCCTTACAATATGCTGCCAGAATTTGCTTTGAGGAGAAGAACACAAATGGCACATCTGTGGCTGCATCCTCCCCATAGCGCTGAATCGATACTGGCATCCCGTTGAAGAACGTGGGAGTACGACTAGGAGAGGCCAAGACCCAGGACAGCTTGTCAAGGTCACGCCCAACGATGTCGGCATGGTCGAAATAAGACGTGCACCACTGCCCAAACGCTGGTAGACGAAGATTCTCGGGCACTGTGGTGTCGAGGAGGAACGTCCAGTTCTGCTTACGGGTAGGTAACCCGAGTGCAGTTGGGGGAGGTTCTGCGGTTATCATTCACTTTGAGTAATCGCGTGAAATAGCAAAGGCGTACCATAGAGAATCAATGAACGCATGTACTCGTTCAGACGACGATGGACATCCTCCGGAAGGGTATCAACGCTGGAGATCCCGATGAGAGCAAAGGTCGCGCCAAGAGACCATCCGAGAAGTGCGACGTGTTGAGGCTGTGCTCATTCGGCTACTTATGGTTACTATATTTACTCATTCTGTACCTTATTCCGACTATCTATCTGACCATATTCTACCCCACTTCTCAACGCGCTTGCTGCCTGGCTGACACGACGCCGCCACCACTCGAGATGGACGGGAGGTTGAATTTCTGTACGAAGACATCGATGAAGAGGGCAATCTCATGCCCTCGAGCCTCGACCAGTGCATCGCGCTGAGAATCGCCGTTACCTCCGGTTTGAGTGATAACGAGTTCTTCCGAAGAGAGTGGTGTTGTACCAGGGAAGTGACACCTATTGAGCGCGACGAAGCGTACGCCCTTGGATGGAGCGAGATCTATCACTCGCTGGAAAATCTCTGGAAATGTGGAGTAAGTGATGGCTCAAGGAGAGAATATGGCGGCACTAACCCTTGGTAAAGATCACACCATGGATTGCAAAGATGGTGATATAAGACGCTTGGGCTGGCACGCCGCTGTCTATGTAGGACAGCTTGACGCCAGTCGAGGCGTTGACTATGAGAGTGCTGGACGTCATGATATCGTGGGGGATCATCAAACGATGGACCGCCCATAATATATCACACACTTGCCACAGCGAAATGCTATTGGACGGTGAGAGGGCGGCAATCAAGCTGGGTTTTTTGACCGTGTGACGATGCATACGGTCCGTACTGTTAGAGGGGCCAAAAGTTTCCCTATTGTCGCCAAAGAACAAATCTCTGGCTATGTGGTCATCAAGAAAACCTTGTCGTTGAGTTGGACTCTCCTGGCCGCGATGTGTAGGTTGGTCGACATAATTATATTTGAACGAATCTGAGATCTCCGTATCCTCCATGAGCGCTCTGATATACTATGTCGAGAGTACGCGGAGCCTAGTTGATCAGGGGGGGGTGCTATAGAGTTGAGGTAAACACCGGATGCAGTAGAATACATGTGATCACGGGGTGTGCACCAAAGCTAAGAAAGGCATGGGTTAGAGGATATTACAGCGAGAGAGCAGGAGCTATACCTTGATAGAATGAAGCCAACGTCAAAGCCAGTTGTGGAAATGAAACGAGGGTGCCAGCTTGACCTCCTCTGGAACAGGATACTCATTTGCTCATTGTCGCAGAAAGAAGTAGATGCGCATAGTACTCGGGCAACTCATAATGAAGCCATTACGCTTTTTATTACCCACACTTTCAAACTGTCGCTGGGCGTCAAGAGCATGAGGAAGTTGCGAGGAGGGCGACAAGTGAGATGCCGAAATGGAGTTATTGCCGCAGTTAATGCCGCGGCAAAAACAGCGGGATGCTCAATACTTAGTCTCATGACCAGGCTGTATATGAAGGCGAGCTGTCGATATACTTACAGTCTGGTCTTTCTGAGCTTAAACTTGGCGTACGGGATATTATGCCTTTAAAAGCTATGATCGAGTTTGTCATGCGCCTGCTCTCGCAGTGTATTGCTTCGGCCTCTCTGAAACCAAGAAAATTTAGGCATGAGGGTTTAAAAAGGCTTCCGATGCTTATAGCTACTTTTTTGGCACCAATACGCTATGAGTACGCTCAGAGGAAAAGTCGTCGAGCCGTGTGGAAAACCTGATCATAACCTTATAAGGTCAAAATCTCCCGTACGCCAAATTTAAGCTCAGAAAGCCAGGACTACTCAATACTCATTGCAGGTGCACACCATCCATTTTCTTCCCGTTCTTCGTACCAGCTAACGAATAGCTGGGTATGAAGACACAAACAAGTCTGTCCAGAGACCGAAGCTGCCGTTTTATTCCGTGTATGTTCCTGCGGGAATCGGAGGTTGCGATTATTGTAACGACGCATATAGTTGACCACGAGCAATGTCGGCAAGTCTTTATGATGAACAATGACGATAAGACAAGGGTTTGCAGCTTCCAGGCAGAATACGGATAATAAGTGATAAACTGCGGTAGCAATTGACGCGGCCCGGCCCAAAGCCCCAAGCTGAGCTGAGCTGAGCCGGGCCGGGCCCCAAAAAGCCGGGCCCTCCAGGCGGCTTGCAATGGGCTCGGGCTCAGGCTTCAATTTCTGGAAGCCCAAGCCTCAGGCTCAAGCCCGGGCTTTTAATACCCCTAATACAATGGATCTTCAGGCCAGGGAATGTGTCACTCCCGTCATTTGGGATCAATTTTTTTGGAGTGCGATCGGACTGGTGCTACTAAATTTGATGAGACGGAAGTTACCGATGTCGCTTTGCTTCTCACCGTCATCGCGATTCACCAACACGCTCATCGCAACTGTTGCCAAACCTCAACGATGTTCATGATGTGACATAGGCTGATACAGTGAGATATAATTTGGAGCAGGGAAGGTATTTAGCGAGGTGCAGATGTTATGTTGTGATGGGACTCAGAGAACTTGGTATGTCATTGTCTTCTTTCATTATGTTTATTTCTTATGTTTTCATCGTGTTCATGCGTTGTCTTATAGCATTGCGTGTAGAATATGCCTACTCTGTTGATAGCAGACCAATAGCAACTTTTTTCTCATCCCCTCGCCTTCCTCAGACCTCATTCCAGCTGCAAATACATACTGTATGCAAGCCCGGGCCTGAGCCCAAGCCGAGCCCGAGCCGCATCGGGCTTGGGCTCAAGGCTTGGGCTTGCGATTTGACGAGCCTGAGCCCTTCAAAGCCGAGCCCAAGCCCCCAAAGCCGAGCCGAGCCGGGCCCTGACAATCGCTAAACTGCGGTCCCTTAGCGTGGTTTAGAGATGGAAGAACACGGAGACTCACCTCTATATTTACCAGACGGTATCCCTTCTAGCCATCCGAGGGCCTATACCTGTACAAAACGAAGCTGCACTGTAACAAATTTTGACAGGATCACTTTGCAAGTGTCCATAAGCAGGTGGTAACGCATATAGCCTGCGAAGACATCGTTAGGAGGCGGACACAGACCCAGGAGTAAAAGGCGTACAATTCTTTACTCTTTCTTTGTCGAACCATTTCTCACTTCGCTGAGTTCACGGTGATGGCCTACACAACACTGCATGGTGGTTTTAATATTTAAAGCCAAAATATTGAAATCGAAAGTTATTTATTTTTAGCAACACACTAACCTAAAATATCTGATAAATAGTCAAAATATATTCTTAATATTCATGATTTTCTTGAGTTTTGAGTCAAATTTCCCAAATATAGAAAAGATATTTACAGTTTCTCTAATATATTTCAGACTCAAATATGAATAAAATAAATATCTTTCAAATTCTATATTTTGGGCTCAATTATTAAGACCATCATGCAGTGCAAGGCATTACGGTCAACTCTGATTCTTGAACGGCTCTGCGAGGTCGGTGGCTGGCCATATAGCTCAAGTTAATCAAGATGATTCTGAAGGAAGAAGTACCAAACGCACCTTTGCGTCATGGCTTCACTGAGATAAACGAGTAACTAAGCGACCCAGGTAAAATCCCAAATCCTTGGTTGGTACCGTCCGGAGGAGAGGACCGCTGCGATGACAGCAAGGCAAGAGCCATCAAATGATAAATTCAAGAATTTTGGGCCTGGGTTCACTGTAAGTTTATGCAACGATAGAATGTCAAATTTTCCATACCATCAAGCACTGGTTCGTGACAACTTCCGATTCTCGAGCTAATAGCGTACAGTGCTTGAGTATGGACGACACTGTAGCGTGCAGAACACCGGGCCCATTCTTGTTGTGGGCAGGATAGATGCAGCACGGTGGTCAGAAGGAAAGATGAGGCTCTATGTTTGTTGGTATTTGTGTTCTACCTTCCCATGCCACACGCAGCCGGCGCTACCTTGCTCGCCGGCCTGGGCTTTGGCTCAGACTCTTTTCCAGTTTTGCAGCAATAGTCAGCTTCACCTTCATACCAAGTCTTTCAGATGAAGTGAATCATCTCAGCATGATCCTTAATAACTGTGACAAATCTAGGTAGATTTTTCGTCTGAAGCGGTATCATGCGACAACGACCAATCTGCCAGGTGGTAAGATGTGTGTTGTCAAGGTATTAGTTATCCAACACTCGGACAACATATCACCGCAAACAACTCCTTACAAAGTATCATCTGTATCACGACTTGCAAAGATAGCTAAAGTGATATACAAACAAGACGCACCAAAATCAATCATGATGTTACTGGAACTATCCTTATGTATCTAAACGACAAGAAATTTAAAGGCAGCAAGTTCTTCTTTTCTAAAGAGATCCAGTGTATTCTAGCTCCAGTGAGGTATAGATCATTGCAACCTTGAGGCTCCTAATGATAAGGATTATTCGCTAGTAACAAGTGGCGAATATGGCAGAGGTGGAACATCAGGATAGTGATTGATATGCTCCCTTTCATCATGGAAGAAGGCACACAGGGGTGGGATGCTCAACCGCTTGAGGTAAGGCCTTATAATATGCTGCCTGTCATTTTCAAGATTGGTGGGGAAGGCACCTTCTGGCAGGGGTGCCCGGCGCTTGCGACATCTCCATATGAGGAGAATTGTTGTAATCAGAGCAAGAAGAAAGGCTCCGCAAACGACTCCAGCTATGATTGCAGTTTTATGACCATCTTTCGACGGTGTAGTAGCTGGTGCAATAAGTGTTAATGTGCTAGCTGTTGAAGAGACCGTTCTATCAGAATCCATTAGATGTAATCACATTGAAGTTTAGTATGAACCCATGCAGAGGAGGAACCTGGTGCATCACGAGTGTAGGATACCCTGAGAGGCAAGATTCAGTGGTCTTGACTGACAGCGAAGCACAAGAGTACTGATGGGATGACGCTTGTCAGACCTTCGTCTACCTGAAAGGGTTCACTTTGAGCAAATGTGACATTGGTGTTTCTGATGGATATTATCTATGAGACTATGGTCTGCCAGTCTCAGTGAACCCCCACTAACGGTGCTGTGGGACTGGCTTTTATGGCTTCGATGAAAGTCTTGCTGTAGAAACGGTCATTCGTCGGTTATACGATGGATAGTTCTCAAGGACGCACCCTGCTGATTTGAAGACAGCAGATACATTGCGAGTCGCAGTGAAATTTACAACCTGCTGTATGAATGAAGTGACATTGAACTGCGAAAATATTTGCTGAATGGCAATAAAGAAATGAGATGGGTTGTCCGGGCTCCAAGCCAGAAGTACTGAAGTACTGCCATTGACTATAGGGTGAGGCTGGGTCAGAACTGTAATTTCGAGAGAGGGAACTGGCAGGATATATGTGCATAACAATCTAATAAAACTGGGTCAGGTAATGAAGGGACAGATTGAAACTATACCTACGGGTATAGAAGAATGGGAATCATGGGAGCCGGCCTGCAAGGTCGCAAGCCAAAGGTTTGATATTATATAGACAGATTGGCCAACATGATTGCAGATGTCCACAGCCTTGATATCAGATGAGCGTTGTAAAACGATGTGGAATGAGTTCACGTTACCTTGACCGCTACATTAAATATCAGATGCCGATGAACAGTTCCCTGCCAGTGACCACAAAGACATTTTTCTACTTATGCCAGACTCGGATACGTTTACAGTCAGAGTCAATCCAGTGCAGCCAGCTTATGTTTAGCGAGACAATAGTTAACTCAAACGTGACCACATCTCTTTGCCAAACCAATTGAGGCCAAGAACCCGAGAACGAAGACTGAGGGTTTCAATAAAAAGGCATAGATGCCCATTTCATCTTTCCGACGACACACAAAGATGGCCAGAGTGATGTACAAATAGGACACACAGAAATCAATCACATATAAATGGGATTATGCATCTGACAGAAGCGTTGTAGAAACGGTAGAGAATCAATAGGTGCGAAATAGGCGACGAGTCTTCTATCCCAACGAAATATTTCGTACCCTAAAGCTCTGGCCATGGGGCTTTCTAGGTTTCATAACCTCAAGTTTCGCGTTGACAGGAATCATTCGCTAGTGGATTTCAGAATGGCGAATACGGCGGTGGTGGTGAGGCTGTATGTTCTCTTTCATCACCATCAATGTTGTTGAGGAAGGAGCGCATAGATGGGGTGCATTGCCTTTCATCATCAAAGCTGGTGGGGAAGGCGCTTCGGCATGGGATGTTCCAGCACTTGCGGTGTTGCCATATGAAAACGGACGCAGCGATTAGAACAAGAATGGCGCTGCAAATGACAGCTATTATCACGGCTGTATAGTTATGTTTTGATGGTGATGAGGTGCTTGTTGTAGTAGCTGTTGGGGGGACTGGTCTATCAGAATACATTAGATGAAATTAAGTTGAGTTTCGTCAGCTTACACAGCGGTAGCCGTAGCAGACTCCGAGACTGGAGAGGTGGTTGAAGGAACCCTAACAGAGTCCATCAAATGTAAGTAATTGAATCGGGGAGAGCCAGCTTACGCAGAGGCTAAAGTAGCAGATCCCGGAACTGAAGAAGGGATCCTGGTTGAATGAGAAGCTCTACCAGAGATCATCAGATGTAAGTAGTGGGGTCGAGGCTTGTTGGCTTATGAAAAAATCCCCCCAACAGACACTGCGGAGGATGGACTGAAACATAAGGTTGAATAATGTTGACTTGTACCGAAGGACAAAAGTACTTGCCTGCTGCCAGTTGTTAGCACTCTGTCTATTTGAAAGAGTACACTAGAAGCAAGCGTGACATTGCTGTCTCTGATGAATATTATCTGTGAGACTATGGCCTGCTAGATTAAGGGACGAGCTACTGATGCTTCAGTGGTACTGGTTGTGAAAGCTTCAATGAAAGTTGTGCTTCAGACATGGTCATTTGTCGGTTTAACAGATGATTCTCAAGGACGTACCCTACATATCAGAAAACAACAGAAACATTGCGAGTCTCAATGAAGCTTTCCACCGGCTGAATGGATGTAGTGAAGTTGATATCCGGTGGAGTACTTCTCCGAATAGCGATCCAGAAATGAGACAGGTCCTCCGAGCTCCAATTCAGAAGTACTGAAGTGGTGTCATTGATTTGCGGATGAAACTGAGTGGAAATTGTTATATCGAGAGAGAAAACTGGGAAGATGTACATGAATAGCGATCTAACAGAATTTAGTAAGGTAACCAAGGGATAGGTTGGAATTACTTACACGTAGAGGAGAATGGGGATCTTGAAAACCATCTTACAAGCTCACAAAATAAAGGTTCAGGATTATATAGTCACAGAGAAGAGAGGCCAAAATGATTACCCGGTACCGAACCCCATGGCCTCGAAGTCAGATGAGCATCACAGAACCGATGCAAAGTGAGTTCAGGTTACAGTTACCATTACACAGGATGTCAACAGTACAGAAAGCTCACTACCGCAAACACAGTTTTCGAAAGGTATCAGTGGAATTGTGCCATTGTCACAGTGAATTCTGACTGCAAGCAGATAATCCCTACACATAGGAGAGGCACAAAAGTTAATCAAGCATCACTATAAATGAAAGATCGAGTCACCTTCTTTTCAGGAAGTAGCTTGATGAAAGTCGCATACAGCCTGAAGAAGTCTGATGAGATGATGAATTAAGAGTAATGATAATCACAGCGGAGTCTGCGTTAGCATTTACGAGGGTGACACGACGAATTTGAAAGCCGCATTCTGATTTTAAACATACTGAACTTTTGTTATCTCACCTTCTTGACTATAGAACGTTCTAGTAGTATAAAATCTCTATGGACTTCTCATTTCGCACTAAGACTTTTCAGGGCTATTGCGGTTGGATTTAGTGTTCTACATGGGACGGGAAAGACTGGAAGCTGACCTCTTGACCTGTGCTGAGGCTGCGGTATGTCATCAAGATGCGACATGACCTGGCTGTAGGCCATGTATCATTCTCTTCCTTGCTTTTGATGCGTATCTCAATCAGCTGAGTTCATGATCAAGGCCTTCCCAAAGATGTGCCATTAAGTTCCATACTGTGACTCCTCACAATGATCGTCATCGATAGTTTCTGCTTCTCAAGCCAAGGAAACATTCAGAAAAAATCAAAGTACGCAACCTTACGTCGGTGGTAGAATAGGCGCCGAGAGCTGAAATGTTGACGTCGGGTCCTCTATAAGGTCACAAGCTGAAGTCTCAGGCTTATATAGACAGACAAGACGAATCAACCATAGATAACCACAGCCTCAAAGTTAGACAAGGATCAGAAGATGACAGGGAATGAGACCACGTTGTATCGAGCATTGACCGATGCGATCCAAGAAGTTGGACCTGAGGTCAAAGTGTAAGTCCATGCAACGACACATCAGAAAAGTTCTGTATCATGGTAGCTCACCTTCAATGATGGCCTCCTCTTCTTGAAACGGCAATGCGTTCTTCTTCAGAATAGACAGATCTTTTGCCCCATTCTTGTGGCTATGTGGGCAGTAGAAGCGGCACTGACACCTCAGACATTGCAAGGACAATTGAGTCCAAATTTAGTCCATCGTACTAGTATTTGTTGGTATTTGCCCTCTCCTCCCATGCTCCCTGAATTTAGCTTGACTCGGAGGCTCACGACTCATATCCACGCATCACTCTAATGACTCAGGCGGATCAGCGCAGCACCTCATGGCAATGGCAACACATAGGCAGCAATACACAAATGTAGTTCTCCCAGCCCTCTATCCATCTCATGTTGAGTCTTGTTCTTTAGATGGAGATTGAAAGTCGGTGTATCTCCATAGAACCCCCTCTGATAATTGCCCAGAATTTGGATATTTGGATACTTTGCTTCTTGAACCTGGACGAATCTTAGCCAATGAGTAAAGAACCAGACACTCTCCACCACCCATTACATGTTTCGTAGTGACTGCCTAAACAGATGTCTTTTAACAGTCTTTCTGATTGCTAACGAGGTGATGAAGACAATGAAGATCCTTCAGTATATTTTTGCATCATTCCTAATCCTAGATTCCATCCCGTGATTAAAGCGAAATATATCCATCTATAAAGTCCCTGGATCTTATAGGGAATCATTGCCACCTAACTGCCATGAATCACTGGCTTCTCTCTGCGTAAGTCAAGTCCAATGGTCATGCATATTCGTTACTTGAATAAGTTTTACTAAATGGATATTTCTCTCTATTTCTCTGGCTTCCTCCCTCAACATTACGGTTCATAAACCCCATCCCAGAATCAATGAGAGTACCCCGGTGGTACTGACTTGGTTCACAAATGATCCTGAACAGTTCTCCCTCAATGTTCGGACAACCACTCCGGGTGGCAGCCTCGTCTCGCTCTTACAGGCAATAGAGAAATTTACCGAAACATGCCGAATAAGTGTTGTCTTTAATGTGACAGGGTAGGTCTTTGAGATCTCTCCACAGTACCATTAATGTATGATTGTTTCTGTAGCATGACCTACATCGAAGCCATACTACTTGACACCACCGAAGTGTCAGTGCACACCCTCTGAAAAAGGCACTAAGAATCTAAAGTATTCCGACTAGAATTCAAGCGCAGAACTCTCCCCTTTGTCAGAGCAATCAGTTTCGAGTACTGGCAGCGGAATCATGAGTGCACTTGGATTTTATAACATAGATAATCACAATAAGTATCCTTTCTAGGCTACATTCCAATTCTTCGTTGAAAAATTCTACCTCAGAAAGTGATTCATGAGTTCATGCTGATGTCAATTTCATAGTATCGGTAGAATTTACCTATAGAAAGTGCTAATTCCGCATCAAGTCATACCAATTCTAGGCCAGCAGTAATCGTTGGAAGTACCATCAGATCACTGGCTTTTGTTGGCGTTGTCATTTCGCTCTTTGTCCTCTGGCGGAGAAGGAAATTATGCCACCACCAGGCGAGTACCAATGATGTGCAGGACGACGGTTTTATGGACCCCACACTAGACACCTCCACCACCACAAACATGTCATCGTACCCGGGGTCTTATCGCTCCAACCTAGAATCCCTTGGAAGGACGTCCAGATCTTCTGTGAATGTCGACGAAGAAGAGACTGAATGAGAGAGAGTAGAGATCAGAGTCCCCGTCGAAGAGAGCCAGAGGGAATCAGTAGCTGAGCTGACAAAAACTGCATCTCATGGTTCCCGTCCACCATCTTATCGTTTGACTCGCTCTGCCCATAGGACAGATGATAGGGTTCCATTCAGTCCGCCGCTGTGGCCATCGAGAAAGATTGATCGTTGACAGGCCTGTATTGAATCGGTACAGTCTTACAGCCTATAATAGCAATGGTCATTGAGAATGATACGGATACCCAGCCAAGACCTTACTGTCAAGCATGTGAGAAGAACAGTGAAGCTAAAGTTTAATTGAGCATGCCTGGAGCTTCCTGATGAAAACTGAATACAAGCTGAAGAAGCCCAATGATCAAATGAGGCAAACTGAGTGAGTCGACCTTGGCTGTGGAGAAAGACGTTTCCTTCGATTATGGAATGTGGCCATACGGTATACCGCGATGCTTTATATAATCCTGCAGGAATCAGATGCTGAAATTTCTGTAACAATCCCCACAATCGGTGCCCATGAGAAATGTCAAGATGTCTGTGCGATAGATGATCACAATTAGATAACGGCTTGATCACTCATACAACACTGCTTACAAGAAGAATAAGCAAACTCTTTGATAACTGAGGTCCCTCTAGGCACAAGTTAGGGATAGAAGGACGAGGAAAACTTGTGGTTTCTTACTCCGAATTCACGGTCATGGCCTACCCAAAGCGGCATGGTCAGTTGTTATTCTTCAACAGCTCTGTGCACATAGTGTTATCTTCTTGATAAAATGACTTGCATTTTATGCCGATACAATGCCGGCTCAAAGATACTCTTCCATTGCTATCTCAAAGAGGAACAGGTCAATTACCCATAAAGTATCAGCTTTGATGAGCTTCACTGTTGACATAGTCGTCCTGCGTCGTTGTCACGTCCTAGTGGTCTGCCATGGCGTGCTCCACCTTTGGGAAATCAATACGTGAGGTGAAAAGGATGCAAAATGCTCACAAAGGTCTCTCCAGCCATAAAGCACATCCAAAGGAAGCAGACTGCCCCTTCATGGGCATATTTGTTGTTGGGGTACATAAAAAGTTGATAATCCCTCATATTATCATCCAAGTCTTTGGCAGCAGTCGACATCTCCACCAACAATGGTAATGACCATCAACAGCATCGTTTGTCGATTTCAAGACAGGCTAGCGGCCTGATTCCTGAATCTGCCAAGGGGGTAAGACTTGCATCATTAAGACGTTCGATATCCAACACCTGGAAAACATATCGCCTAAAACAACTGCCTACTGACAATACACACAGATAACCAAAGTGATACACAAACCGAACATGCCAAAATCGACCACACCTATGAATCTGATAGACCCGGCAGAGAATCAAAAGGTGATGAACTCCTGATGCCTTCTTTCCCAACGAAATATTTTGTATGATAAAGCCTCAGCAAGGTTTCAAAGTTGCATCATCATAAGAATCATTCCCTGATGAACAATGAATATGGCGGCGGAGGTACATCAAATGAGTGATCGCTTGGTGAGCCCAGTGAGGCTCTATGTTCCCTTTCATCAATGCTGTTCAGGAAGGCGGGCATGGTTGGGATGTGTTGCCTTTCATCATCAAAGTTTGTAGAGAAGGTGCCCTGGCGCGCAATGTTCCGACGCTTGTGGTATCGCCATATGAAAACGGATGCTGCAGTTAGAACCAGAAGAATGATGCCACTGAGGACAGCAGCTATGACAGCAGCTGTGTGATTATGTTTTGACGATGATGAGGCAGTTGCTGCAGTAGATGTTGAAGGGATTGTTCTATCAAAATTCATTAGATGCCGTTGGTCCAAGGTGCAGTGTCAGCTTACACAGAGGTCTCCATAGTCGACCCTGTGATTGTAGAGGTGAAGGAAGCCCTGAAAAGCATGATTTAGTGCTTTTGACTGATAGCGATGTGCAAGAGTACTAACGAGATGCCATTTGCCAGTCCTTCGTCTACCTGAAATGGTTCACTCGAAGCAAACGTGATATTGCTGTCTCTGATAGATATTATCTATGAGACTATGGTCTACTAGTCTCAGGGAACTCTCACTAACGGTGCTGTGGGACTGGCTTTTATGGCTTCAATGAAAGTCTTGCTGCAGAAATGGTCATCCGTCGGTTATATGATGGATAGTTCTCAAGGACTTAGGACGCACCCGGCATATTCGAAGACAAGGGATACATTGCGAGTCGCAGCGAAATTCTCCATCGGCTGTATGAACGAAGTGACGTTGAGGTCTGGCGGGAATATGTTTTTAACGGCAATGAAGAAATGAGATGGGTCCGACTCGGCCGAGGTCCAGGTTAGAAGTACTGAAGTGCTGTCATTGACACGGGGGGGAGGCTGAGTCGGAACTGTTATAACGAGAGATGGAACTGGCAAGATATACATGAATAGCGATCTATCGGATGTAAGTCAGGAATTCAATAGTCACTGAGGTATCTGTATTGGACCTACGCATAGAACAGAATCATGGGGATCATGAGAGCCAGCCGGTAAGCTCACAGACAAAAGACTAGGGTTATATAGACAGATAGGCCGAAGTGAATGCAGAAGAAGCTCACAGCTTCGATATCAGATGAGCATTGTGAAACGATGCAGAGTGCGTGCGGGATACGTTGGCCATTGCGTAAGATATGATATATCAGCAGTAGAGATGTCGATGGAAAGCTCGCTATTGCAAACGTAGTGTCCCGAATATGTCAGTGGATTCGTACTATTGTCACTGTAAACTGTCGTTGTGAATATATTTTATAGCCGGCCGAGGTCCCGCTTCCGGGTGATAAGAATCCCTACTCACAGGAGGGGAACACTAATCAAACACGGCTATGAATAGAAGATCGATCCACGTTGTTTCCAGGGAGCAACCCGATGAGAGTCGCATATGGAGGTCTTTGATGTGCGGCGGCAAGGACTAATTTCCTTTTATGTCATATCTTTACCCCATGCCGTCTCCGGCTTGCCGCAGCTCCGCCACTTTACACACTTCGCTTTTGCACACGACTTGCGTCATTGCAAATCCATGAACGCACGGGATTCAAATAACCATGATCTCGGAGCGAACCTTGGAGAAAGCGAATCCCATGCATGGACCCTTGATTGTGGCCATCTGACTTGGCGCTTGGCGTATCTTCAGTCAGAATCACTCTGGCAAGGAAACCAGTCCGTGTATCCTCTACTTTACCTTTAGACATACTTGAGGGGCGGGCGATATCTAACCTCCATATTCAGGATTCGAGTCCCGTGCACAATCTCGGACGTCCCCGCCACACGATTATGTTTTAATTTAACGATAAAGCGACAGATATTGCTCCTAAGCTACTTCTGTGAGTGTCATGACCATTAGGTTGTGGTATCATCACTTATGAAACAGCAAGCAGGCGCAGAAGATATACTTGTCTATCTTGAAAAGTCGTCTGCCCCTAGTACAAGATTTTCCTACGTATCGATTAGGAAGATCTTGCTCTGGAAAATTCGGGTTTCCTTCACAGGGTATACGAATGAGACGTGATTCACGCGTGTCGGAGGGAAACCATTGCCCGGTTGTGCACTGTCACATTATGTCATGGTACGGAGCAAGCGACGCAGAGGTCTGTCAGTCCCGTTTCGTCCTTTTTGGTTCGAAGTATTGATTTCTGGACGTGGGAGACAGTTTTACAATCACGATGTTTTCTCCCCTGTCGTTCGCCACGATACAAGGAAAGGGGTACAAGCATCGCTGGAAACAAAAATCTTGATGAGGGACGTCCGCCTGAGTACGTTTACGTGCCTCTCGATACTTCTCTTCCCTCAACTGACTTCTTTTTCGCAGACCCTCTTCTTCCATACATCACGAGGCGTGTCACTCTGTCCTCATTCGGATCATAGGATAGATCAAGCAATACTCACCTCGGACGAGGATGAAGTGACGGTGCTCAAGCTACGATGACGGTATGCATACTTGAAATGATTTCGCAGCCAGGGATGCCGCGGACGTACCAGAAAGAAATTTGCACGGGTACGTCTATTCTTTGTTTCTTGCGAATTGTTTCCGACACACTTGAACGTCATTAGCATGCTCGTTTGGTCGACCTCGACGAATAGAAGTCTGTCTCTGAAGAATTCATTATTCACTTCGCAACACGATGAGCCTACCCGACCCAATCGGTATCGGTCTGTCGAACAAACGAGGGATGGGAAGTGTACAAAACAACTTGGCACAGGCCTCGACGCTCGTAGAGCTATCTATCGGTACGCCATTTTCTGTCCCACACTCTCGTTCGCAAAGCTGAATATTTCACATAGATACGTGAGGACCAACTGGTACGAAATTTACACTATTATATACCATGAAATCTCCACGGGTATAAGCAAATACGTAAGTGAATCCATACGAGACAATAAACAACGACTAACTGTCAGTGCCCACGAGAAGCTTAATCTCTCGATTCTCACATGTACTCATATACGTCAAAATTATTCATGCGTTTTGAAGGCCGTTCAGAAATAGGGACGATAGTGATAAACTCGAACCGCAAAATTTCTGCCATTCTCAGCTCAGTCTCCAAATTAAGTGACATCTCTTGTGGCATACAAGAATGCAAAGCTGGAGGATTCGTCGACTCGTCTTCAAGCCCTACAGTGGTAAGGGATTTCGCTTGTACGTACATTGAGGGGATCTCTGCGGGAACCAGGAGGGTTGCCGACATCGGTGTTCACAGAACCCGGACCGTCATTGATTTGTCTGCCACCTAGCGCGTTGTTATCCCACATCAGCAGTAGCTTGCGACCTGCCTTCGTGGACCCTCACCTTTGCGTTCCGCACCCCGTTTGAAGGTGTATCTGTTTGTGCGCAGAAAACAGTACGCATATGTTATCTCTCTGGTTTCGAGTACTCAGCATGACCGTAGGACAGTTGTATTCCGTCTCTTCGACCTCAAAGATGATGAAGGATCCCTTTCCGGACATGACATCCGATTCAGACCACGTAATCGCGCCTTCAGAGTCTCAAGAGGAGGCGATACTTTACCCGAACGATGATTCTACTCAGACTGCAACAAACGGCGAGACCCTCTCGGAGGCGATACCTGCCTCGTCATCTAACCTGGGACTAGAACCAGCTTCGAAATCCTTGGTTGCGGGTTCTGAGAGTGGTTCTGAGGGCGAGCAATCGTCTAGTGATTCTGATGATTCTGACGAGTCTAATTCTCCTCGTTGGCCGCCGAAGGTATGTCAACCCACAATCATACAATGAAAACTTTATAACATGTTTCCAGGACCTGAACATCGCATTCCCTGAAGTCAAAATCTCGGCCCTCACTGAAACCGGCCGAACGGAATCGTCCATCGATGTTCCATTGCAACGGGCCTACATTGGTGAAAAGCCCGCTATACCATCCTCGCTCGCCGACGCTCCCTGCGCTACCCTCGGCATTCAGGGGATCTTAGATAGCCTGAACACGACCCTTAGAGCGTCATACACCCTCGACACCCCATTCCTTCCCTCCGTTCTCGAAGTCTGCGTTGAGAAACAGTACGACTTTGGAAGTGCATATGGCCGTCTTCGCCAAGTATGGTACACTAACGACTGGAGTAACATCTGAGACAAACTCCACAGATGGGAAGAGATGGACAGGAAGCGCCGACAAGAAGCACTGGTAGATAAAGTTCGGATTGTTGAACCCTATTTGCCACCTCGACGTGTTTGGGACCTGTACAGCAATCGGGTGGTGCCATGGTGGACTGTCCGCAGATACCCAGTGCCAATATCGCATGCATGGGTGGATGGGAAAGATCGCGTAGATGTGTGGACACCCATCAATGGATATGCGTGTCCCGTGCCCATCCCGAAGGATGCCAGTCTTGACCTCCTCCGGATCGAGATGCTGAATCTGGGAGTGCAGTACACGTGGCTGGATGTCCTCCGTTTGAGACAGAAAGGGTGGACAAAGGAGGATATACGTGTCGAGGAATGGAAGCTGGATGTGCCCACAATCGGGCGGGTGTATCGCAATACATGGGTGGTGATCTACCTGAGTGGGCTAGGGCTGCCTCTGAGTTTGAAGGAGGGCGACTTGGAGAGTGAGAGGTGTTGGTTTAGACGCGCGTGGACACTCCAGGAGGTCGGCGACAAGAGGATCATCGCCGGGGATACAGCAAATGGACCGATGCATGCGAAGCCAATAGACGAAGATGGAAACTACGAGACTGAGCTGCTGACGAGGTTTCACAAGCAGCTAGGGTGGAGGCAGGGTTGGTTGGATTTATTCCGTCGACTGGCGGCTATGCAGAAGCGGGTGTCAACCAATCCCGTCGACAAAGTCGCAGGTCTCGCACTCCCTCTAATGCCGGAGACGATATCAGCATACCATGAGAGCGAGTCTCTCGAGGATGCATGGACGGCGCTGGTGAATTCAATGTACGCTAGGATGCGGGCGGCCTTCCTCTTGGCATATCCTGGAGTAGGACTCGGACGCAAGCAGTGGAGACCGACATGGGAGCAGGTCATGACGGAGACCCTCCCAGTGGACCAGTGTTCTGTACTAGAGTATGTTGAGCATGATGATGAGACGGATGAGGACTCGTTTGAAGGGTCTTGCATCGAAAAGGGGCGTATGCGTGGATTGGATGTGGAATCGGCAGAAGGGGGGGATCGATGCGGAGAGTTGGTTGTTGAGGGCGCGGACGGGATGCAGAACACATTTGCAATCCGCGTCACCCATCAAATCCCGATACCTGAAGACACGTACACGTTACTCGGTAGTATTCCAGGGTTAGACGACGACGACATATGGGGTCAATATTGGGCTGTTGGACTACAACTCCCAAGACAGAGATTTGAGAAAGTGTCGGTGGTCATGATGGAGGATAGAGGTGAGGATAGGGAAGATATAGAAAGGCTGGAGGGTCTGGGTATTGCCGCTAAGTTTCGCAATATTCTCGTTTGACTTGACTACTCACTAAGTACTGCCAGGGTAGTCATCACGGTCTTGATTTCCTGGTGCGGAGAACATGGCCATTGGCGCGCACCTAGTACTGAAGGAAAAGTTTCGTGATATATGTTGGTGTTTGCTATCTTCTTCCCATGCCGCTTCTAGCCGGCTCTCCGCGACTCCGAATCCACTTCGTTTCAAATTATCCTTTGATTATCCTTAGTCCGAGAAGGTCCGAGAACAATTATCGAGTCTATCGCGACGTCAAAGCATCGACACAGCACCCGGAGACTCTATGGCAATTATTTAGGGCAGTTACCGCTTCCCCTTTTCTCAGTCCTCGACCTTGTTCTGGGAGTAACAGACACCTCCTAAATCTGTATGTCGTGGTCTACCTTTCGATTCCGCACCTCTTAGCCTTTCAAGGTATGTCTTGGCGCCCAATGCACATCATTTTCGTCCATGACATTGTCTAAGGTCCTGGTCGCGATGTGTACAAAAAGCCTTTATACTTTCATTTAAGCACAATGAAAATAACAGCCTGGGCCGGTTGAAGCGCAAGTTTTTGAAATTCGCTCAAGTGGTGGTCTTTGTCTTTGTCAACGCCTTATACTTATATGAGCGCTTAGCTTTTCCTATACTCAGTTTCTCCCACGTCGCCGCGCGACTTATCTTCATTTATATGGATTTCCAAGGTATGGCATCGGTTATCAGCCTCTGTATGTGCGCTGGAATTCTGTATGATCTTCCAGGAGCTCGCGTTCATCTCACGACCAGCAACATTTCTTGTTCGATCTGTGGGTCGACCGGAGAACGTGAGGAGGTTATTCAATGCAGTGGCACTATCTGATGATCTTTAGTCACAGATATGCAGCGACTACACGCTGAGAGATACTCGAAGAAGGACACATATGGCACGAGTTTCGTGGATTTACCCCCGAGAGTACTACAAAAGATCTTCCTTACACTCTTGGACGATAACGGGTTCAACTTCAGTGACACGAGCCAGGGTCCATGGATAGTCACCTACGTATGCAGCTCGTGGCGAGCTGCCGCTCTCGACTATCCATGCCTATGGTCCCATATCATTCTCGACGCTTCCTCATTCCGCGTGTATAGCAACCATCCCGTGGTATACTTGAAACCTCACTTTCGTCGTTCCAACACACCAAAATATCGTCGACGACATGACCCTCTGTCGCTGCTCTCCACCGTCCTCTCCCGGGCTGACTCCCATGATCTGTCATTGCACGTCGATTACTCTACGGGGAATACCGATCTAGACCAATCATTTATGATGCGGGTGCTTCTCCTTCGGTTGGCGCAAAGGTCGCACCAGTGGAGAAACGTCTTGCTACGCTTACCGCGCTACATGGTGGACGACCTCTCTGTTATTTATGGAAAGTTTCCCAAGCTCGTGAGC
>JAUEPT010000329.1:0-29140 GCA_030435635.1 Armillaria borealis | reverse complement strand
TCGTTCTCAAGTTTCTCCTCCAACTCTCTCTCTCGGCCACGACTCGCACCACGCATCCTCTCCAGCTCCCGCTCGAGTTCAAGCAAGAGCTTCTTCAGACGTTTAATCCCTGTCCACGCCGGACAGCTCGATCTTGAGATCGATGTTCTGCTTCAGGGCGGCATCCATCTGGTCGGGGGCGAGCTGCGCGAGGCGTTCCTCGAGAAAGTGGCATTTTATCTTGATGTCAAAGTTCTCCTTCTTCAGATGATCGATATGCTAACCGGAGAATTAGCAAGCGTATATAGGCGAATTAGCACGCACCTTTTCCTGATCTCTGAGCGTAAGTGCACCCTTGGCACCAGATTTGCGTTTTGCGCGTAGTGCAGCTGGCGTTTCTTCACCGCTCCATCGTGGCTTTGAGGTTCCTGGCGTGTCTAGAAAGTCGCCATCCGTGTCGTCGAGATAACTTGACGCGCCTACGTTTCTCCGTGAATAATCGGCCTTCTGTGAACGACCGGAGTGGCCAATGGATTCGTGTTGGATGTGTTGGATGGCAGTCGAGGTGGTGAGAAACTGGAGTCGAATGATCCGAGAGAGATATCCGGTTGTGATCCAGTAGATTGCAGAGAAATGTCGACCTTTTCGGTTGACATGTATGCGTAGATAATATCAGCACATCAAGGTAAAAGGTCAAGGAGGTCAAGGAGACAGCGTGGCTGCTTCTGTTCCCAAAATGGGCAAACAGCCCCTAATTCGAAATCTGTGGATGTCGGAACTTGCTTCCGTCGCCCTCTCATTGGCTACACAACTCGTTCTGCGAGTATACATGTGTGTTCAAGCTGGACTCGCCAAATTATTTCAGCCCGTCTCTCATTAACATGTCACAACTGTTATCTAAGGTAACATTTTTTTCTGTCCTTTACGTTCTTCCATGTTCCTTCCTTGCGATACCTTACTGTTTTTATGCCATTCTGCCTCAAATCATACCTGGATTGTTGGGAACAGAATGCCAAGAACTTAGAAGCATCCTGAGGCACGCCTTCAATATCCAGAAACAGCATTTACTTCAATATTCACAGCTCTTGCTATTCTCGGGCGTTGCAGTTGGGCATGGGATACATTGAGCGAAATTCTTCCTACTTCTTGAATATACGACTCGCTATTGCTTTCTATTATATGCTGTCTCGTTATCGCATATAATTATATTATGTGTTTTGATGTATTTCACCCGAGAATCCAACATTTCACGGGTCCCTGCCAGTATAATAATATGTACAATCATCGTGCATAAGGATGGAAACTGTGCTGTCCTCTCGTTATCACCCGCGACGGCCCGACTCCCCCGCCCGTCGTCACCATCCTTCCCACCGGTCCCGCCACCCGATTCATCCCCCCGCGAACACCCATCCCGCCCATCGGTCCCATCCCGAGCCTCATCCCGCCCATCCCCATCCCCATCATCGCCATCGGGTGGAACTGGCCCATCATCATCGGGTTCATGCCCATCATCGGAGGGAGCATCGGCATCCGTTGGTACATCATCGACATCGGGTTCGGCTGCTGTGGGATAAACGGCATCGGCGCTCGCACTTCCTGCACATGCATGTTGTTGACCACCCCTGCATTGCGAGCTTGCTCGCGCTGACTCCGCGGTTGCGCCGTCTTGACTTCAATCTAGCATGGCCCATTAGGTCAACATCCAACGATTATCAGTATCACTTTTACCTGCTTATCATCCAAAACGAGGTTTTTTGCCCACCAGCTGATCCGAATTAGCTGCATCTTCAAATGTCACAAAGCCAAAGCCTTTCGACCGCCCGGATTCACGATCAAGCATCACCGTTGCGTCCACGACTTTCCCATACGCAGAAAAAAACTCCTTCATCGAATCCGACGTCGTCGACGGTGCCAGACCGCCAACAAAATAGCGCGTGTTGCGAAGGTGCTCTTCACGTGGAATCGCGCGTTTAGGATCAATCTAAACAGGTCAAAACCAGCCAGCCCAACAAACAAAAAAAAAACATACCGCTTTCCCATCCAAAAAATGATCTTGCGCAGTAACCACCTGCACCGCTGACGGATCTTCAAAAGTCAAAAACGCAAATCCTCTCGACGTCCCTGACGGGTCTCGCATAATAGTCACCGCATCGACCTCAAAGACGGTAAGAAACAACACAACAGCACCGGGTCGCAGCTACCTTTCCAAACTGAGAAAAGTAATCCCTTAGTCCTTCTGACGTACAGAGTAAAGGGATCAGCACTGTATAGCATAAATATGTATAAGAAGTACCATCTGTTGTATCCCAATTCAGTCCTCCAATGAACATTTTGCTACATGTGGCACCACGGTATCGGAGAGTATAGCGGAGTGTATAGTAGACAGAGAGAGAAGAGAGGTAGTAGCGTGAGCATAGGCAAGGAGGGAGAGTAATAATAATGTACGACGGCGTGATAGTATCATAGACCGTGTCCAAGTAACAACAAAAGAGGCTTACCCCGCATCATGCATTTCGGAGGGCTTCTTCCCAAAAATACTATCCGTCATAGTGGGTATCGACGACGGGCCCGGCTGCCTTTCTTGGCTCGGCGTCTGCTGGTACGTCGAGAACTGTTGTGCTATCTGGGCGGAATACGACATCGACCCCGACGGCTTGGCAGGAAGCGAGCCAGGCGAGGATTCGTCTGTCGTTGTTGTCGTCGTCGTCGCGTTCGACATAGGCTGGTCCTCGGTTTCTACGACAAACTCAGACTCGTCATCTCCATAAATGTCTACAATCTCCATCAAACACCAGTAAATGGCATACAAGGAAACATACCGCCATAGAGGTCCGAGTCGATGGCAGCTATCTTGTTCGACATGTTGGTCGTAAAGAAGGTTGTGTCAACTGTCACGGTCACACTTGGCCTCGATGCATTGTTCGCTTTCGGCATGTTATTGTACAGTACGCTATTCATGTCCTCTTCTCTAATGTACACCGTTTACAACCAACGAATGTCCTTTCTCTAGCCTCTGCCTCGTCCTTTCAGCTGCAGCATCGTACACAAAGTGCACCGGATGAGCATTATGCCACCGCACATCGCGACTATCATCCGAATCCGAGTCGTTCCGTTCTTCAACAGGAAACTCGTCCCTGTTCTCGTAAAATAGGTCGTCTGGATCAAATGGATTATCCGCTTCTTCTGCTTCTATTACTCTCCGTTTCCCGAGCGCCTTGGCGCTAGGCTTGATGGGTGTCTCCACAGAGTCGTCGCTGGACGAAGAGTATGAATCCGACCCGTTGGCAAGTGTCGCGATAGTCAGTTCCACATTTGGTGAAGAAGTGCGAGAATGCACAGATGCTTGCGTTGGAGACCTGGGGCCATGAGGCGCGGGTGGCGGAGCCAGGGTCTGTGCCGCTGAAACATCAGAATGCAGTAGCGATACTGGTCGAGAACGCGATGAGTGAGCCGGAGATGGGCTGCGTGATGATGACCCGCCGATATGTACATCACCCATGGCCGATAATAGTTCTTGCTGTTCCAATAGCAGCTGCTTTTGCTGTAAAGGACGTTAACCAAAAGACAACAACTAAGTGCCAAACCTTACTCTAGGATCCATCCGTACATCTCTACGGCTGTTCTCTTCCGCCTCGCGCTCCAACCCTACTCTTTCCAGGTCATCATACTGTTGCAGAGCATCTGCAATCTCTGCATTAGCACCAAGCAAGGCTGCCAACAGTCGCTCCTCCGTCGTCACTGTTACCGGAGCATCTTCAAGTAGAGAGTTATCTGATAGTGTACGCTTTCGCTGTTGCTCAGCCCTGGATCGTTCAGCACCAGCCGTTGCCCAAGGGATTTGAGCATAAATGATTTCTTGTGACTGGCGACATTTCAAATAAAATTCCTGGCGCAACCGTTAACGGTTTCAGTCGGGTTGTGAGGGGCGACCTCACCTGTATGACATCCTTCTCACGAAGATCTTCGGGGCGTGCAAGGGCCAAAGCCTGGGAAAGCAGGCTAGCATTACCCTGGCCGATTTTACATTCTTGGAAGAGACGTTTGATATCTTCCTCTGGTGGTATGATACGGTTTCGCGTGGGTGATTTGCGTTTCCGGTGATTATGCGTTGTGCGGAGGGCCGGGTCTTGGGACGAGACTGGATTCTCATAATGAGAAAGTCTATTATTGACGGGAGGACTGAACATGGCGTCATCAGTGTCAAACGGGATGCCCTGCGAGATTGACGGTTAGTTTCGAAAATATGAAACACAGTCAAGACACGCGCCTCGTCGGGCTTTTCTGGCGGTTTGACCTTTCGCCAAAGTGCCCTGAAACCAGTGTCCTTTCCTAGGGGAAAATCGTGTCAGCCCTGAACGAAGCGGATCGATAAAGGCTCACTTGTTCCGCTGGCATACGCGGCAGCGGCAACAACGTCCATCACTCGTTCGCGAACGACAGGTGACGTTCTCGGAGACATTATCACGTCATCTAGAGTGTCGAGAAACTTTTTTGACGTTGACTGTGAGATGAATGTTTCGGTGGAATTACGAAGCATGATGGCCCATAGCTGGCAGGGGATTATTGAATATAATTGAGAGATAGGAACGGAAAACATACCCTTGCGGCGGATAATTGGGCAGAAGGTTCGCCGTACCTAGAGACGGATTGATGCATGGGAAGAGAGAGAGAAGGGAGCAACCAACTTGAATTCTCGTCTTAACGCACGGACAGCCTCTTTCGCGTTGGTGTCACTGGCTGAAGAGCGTTCACAGACTTCTAGTACCATACTCCAGTCCTCCGAGGCAGTAGCAGTGAGGAAACCTAGGAATGGTAAGTACGAGCATAGATACGACAGACGAGCTGGGTGACCTATCATCCTCGTAATGCTGGGCGGGTCATCGTCCTTTAGACTTTCCTGATGCTTATCCTTTGCCCAAAAGCGATTTCTCCTGTCGGGATGGCCGTGGTCGGAGACGGATGAATCGTTGTTGTGAGCGGTGCTATCGAGGCTGTGAGGATCGAGGGCTCTGAGTATGCCCAAGGCGGGCGTCAAGGGGGACTGTTTCTTCTTCCCTGCTGCAGTAAACGGTGAAGGTGATCTTGGTGCCGGTATTGGAGGTGAAGCGCCTGGTGGTAGAGAACTAAAGGACGAATTGCGAGAAGGAGACAGGCCTGGTGCCCGTGGCTGGTCGTCGCCGCCGACGACCTCCCAGCGGTCCTCGTCCGAGGCTGGATGCTTGCTGTCCCTCTGATTTTGCAGAGACGGTGTACTGTGGTGGTATAGTGCATGCTGCTGGTGAATCGGAGTGGAAATCGATGGGTGGTGGTCCTGCTGTATATGAGTATTTTGCTTTACAGGATTGGGTGGCAACAACCTCTGGCTGGTCTTTTGGCTTTGTTACCTTGGTCTTGTCTCTTCCAAATAGCTTTTTCATTGTCGTGAGTGTAGGAAGGAAGACGGGAGAGGGCTATGTTCAACACGTGGGAGATTAGATCGAGTCTAAATTAGGTAATTACGGGACAATATCCCAAAGCACGTGCCTCGCCAAATATGACACGAACCGCCGCGTCGAATGCCGGCACCGTAAACTCAAACGTCGCCAAGCATCCTTGCTCGACGTTCACCCCGTTCAGGTCGTACGGCGTGCAGCACGATACCAACACCATATTTATCCCTCTTTCAGCTACTTTCTTCATACACTCCAGCTGCCAGCGCGACCTATCTGCGTTCCTCAGGACAAACACGATACCGGACACGTCGTTCCAGTCGATTTCGTCGTCACTAGGGTACACGACGTGCACGCACTTTGTTCTCTTGGCAATGGACTGGGCTAGTGCAGCAAATGACGGTCCAGCGGTATTTCGAATCCTGCCAGCACCGTCCCTCAAAACTCCGTCAGCATCGTCGATGGCCTTGTTCAAGCTTTCCAGTCGAGGGGTGTAGCACACGACAGTGCCAGTAGCTTTGAGCCAGGTTCCATTCTGCAGGATAGCAGTGGTCTTCTGGTACGCCTCCTCGCTGAGCTTTCTACTCGCAGCCTTGACCATGTTCCAGTCGTCTGCAGGAAGGGACCAGTCAGCGAACCGGTCCTTCAAGGCCTTTACTCTGTCGCCGCTGTCCTTCAAGTCGTTGGCGCTTATTCGTCCCGCCTCTACCGCGTCGTACACGCGTTCAATCGCGCCCGCCTGTTTCGCCATTGTATGGCATATCATCACGATGTCTGCGCCAGCCTCCAACGCGCGAACTGCGCCCTCTTCGACACCACAGCCACCTTGGCTCGGCTCAGCAATGGCATCCATCTCCAGGCAGTCCGTCACCACCACCCCCTCGAAACCCAGATCTTCTCGCAGCCATCCCATCGTAATCTGCCTCGACAACGAGCAGGGTATATCACTGCTAGTCACCAAGGGCAGCGCCATATGTCCCGTCATTATGGTAGCACACTTCTCTTCAATCACCCTCCGGAATGGAATCAGTTCCGTCAGCTCCATTTCTTCTCGACTTTTGTTGATCCGCGGCAACGCAAGGTGTGAATCGACGTGGGTATCTCCATGCCCAGGAAAATGCTTTGCAGAGGGTGCGACATTTGACGACGTGAGGCCCTGCGCCGCTGCGACAACATATTTTGCGACCTCCTCGGCATCTACAACTTGTCAATGCAGTTACATCCACGGCAAATCATGGCGCACCATCTCCAAAGGACCTCACTCCAATAACCGGATTCTTCATGTCGGAATTCACATCTGCTACGGGACTGTATGCCCAATTGATGCCAAGCAATCTCAGCTCCTTTCCGGATGCTGCGTACACGTCTCTGGTCATCTCTTGCGAGCCCGTAGCTGCGAGGGCCATAGCACCAGGGCTAGAATGATCAGCTCGATCATCTGCGACATCAAAGGACCTACAACTGCGTCGCTGCCGTGGACGAGCTCATCGCCGACACCATCCCGTTCTCCTGATCCGTCCCAATCAGCAACGGCCTCTCGTGCCCTGCCTCCTTTGCGATCTTCTGCAGCTCTGATACCATCCTCTTAATCTGCTCCGCATCTACGTGAAGCTAAGAAATGGGCATTCACTGGCAGCTCAGACACACGCACCCTTTACATTTCTTTTCATCAAAATCACACTTCCCACATAGTACGTCTGGATCAGCCTCCGTATGTCATCGTTCACTTCTTGTCCGTGAAATCCTACTACGAAATGTTGCCCAATTTCTCGCCGGAGTGTATTTGAGAGCATTGTAAGGAGGATCGGTCCGGAATTCCGCGATCCTAGGATGGCTAAAGTCATCTGCCCCGGTTTCCTTGTTCCCGTTATCTTGGTTTTCGTCCATCTGCCGCGTCAACAAAAATACAACATACAACAGCGATACAGAGTGTTCTGTGCAAAGCATCTCTAGCGAAGGTCTTGAACGCAGTCAATAACAACAAGAGTCCATAACTGAGTCGCAAAATGGTCGTGTTCGCATCTAATCGTAGTTCCTGTTTGAGCTGGTCAACAAACTTGGGAGCATTGTCGCAGTGCCCAAATGAAGGAACTCGGCTAGCCATCAGGAGACGAAGTTGTCCGAGTTTCTGGAACGAATTGCGGAAGGTAGACCTCCCATTCATGTAATGAGCTTCATTCAATACGAAATTCATCATAAATTTTTTTTGCTCAGGTATACGTCATAGGTCAAGCAATAGTTGCGAAGTAGCTTTTACCCCCCTCCCCAATGAAAGAGAGTGGTGGGTCCTAGGATGAGACCGGATTCTCATAACGATTATTGACGGACGGACTGAATATGGCGTCACCAGTGTCAAACGGGATACCCTGCAAGATTGGCGGTCAGTTTTGAAACTACGCAACACAATAGTCAAGACACGCGCCTCGTCGGGTTTTCCGTCCGGTTTGACCTTTCGCCAAAGAGCCCTGAAACTAGTGTCCTCCTTGCCTAAGTAGGGGGAGAAACGACTCGTCAGCCCTGAACGAAGTGGGTCGTTCAAGGAAGGCTCACTCAAGTACGCAGCAGCAGCAATAACACCCAGCACTCGTTCGCGAACGACAGGTGACGTTCTCGGAGACATTATCACGTCTTCCAGGGTGCCAAGGAACTTTTTTGACGTTGACTGAGATGAATGTTTCGGTGGAATTGCGAAGCATGATGGCCCATAGCTTGCAAGGGATTGTTGAACACGACTGAGAGACAGGGACGGAAAACATACCCTTGCGGCGGATAATTGGGTAGAAGGTTCGCCATGCCTAGACTCGGAGATGGATTGATGTGTGGGAAGAGAGGCGGAAGAAGGGAACAACCAACTTGCCGAATTCTCGTCTTAATGCACTGACAGCCTCTTTCGCGTTGGCGTCACTGGCTGAAGAGCGCTCACAGACTTCAAGTACCATGCTCCAGTCCTCCAACGTAGTAGAGGTGAGCAAACCTAGGAATGGTAAGTACGAGCTGGACACGATCGACGTGCTGGCTAACCTATCATCCTAGTAATATCGAGAGTTCGGAGTAGGGGGACTGTTTCTTCTTCTGCAGTAAAAAGTGAGGGTGATCTTTGTACAGGTAAAGCGCCTGGTGTTAGAGAACTAAAGGACGAATTGCGAGAAGGAAGGTCCTGTTGTAGATAAGTACTTGACTAAGCTGGTCTTTTGGCTTTTTGTTACCTTGATCTTGTCTCTTCCAAATAGCTTGTTCATGTCGTGAGTGTAGGCAAGAAGACTCGCCAGTTTCTTATTCCCGTTGTCCTTGTTTTCGTCCATCTCCTGAATCTAGAGCGTAGGGTTGGTTCGGTCCTGTAGCAGCCCTATCTTACTAACTAGTCTAGCTCGTAGATAGCTAGTATGTATACATCAGGGGTTGTAGTACGGACCGGTAATTAAACTTCCTTTATTCATACCATGTCAACAGATATAAAAGATACGAATAGCATGTTCTACGGAAGAAGCTGAGTCAGAACACAATTCTTCCATTCATTTTCCTCCTCCTTATCAAAAGTTCCATCCTTGAATTCTTTTTCGTAACCTTCACCTTCCTCTTTATCACGGCCCTCTGTACCGCGCTCAAAGTCGGAAACTCTTCTTGGTCTATTACAGCTTTGACCTGCCGGAAAATTCCCATCTCAAAACTGCGGAAATCTCGTCTGTTTCTGAGAATATGTGCAGCCTTCTCGACACGATACGTCCTTGCTACCGAACGGTCACGGGATGGAGACCTTTGCCCTCTCTTTCCTACTCTTCCTCGGACATTCGTAGGGCCGCGTGTGACAAGCGAGGATGAAATTGCCCTGGGAAGCGAACGTGGTTCAATCCGACTCCGAACCCTGCACATCCCATTAAATCAGTAGCCTCTTCCCTTATCAAGAGCACATACTTTGCGAAATCCCCCTCATCTATTTTCTCCTTACTATGCTTGACTTGACCCAATAAGACTGCCCTAGATGATAATCCATCAGTGACTTCACCGGTAACATCTACCCACTTACAGGAGTGCGACAAGTGCTGCCAAGATTCCAAACACCGTCACATATACGGGATTACTCTTCATACCTCCCAGTATAGCTGCAACGGTAAATGAAAATACTAAGATTTGCAGAATGTGTTGGGTTTTTCGGTGCCGACATAAAGTAGAGACGTTTATCTTCATGTTTTCAGTGCGCTGTAGAGGGATAGTAAATATGAGAAGAAAGCAACCCGCGTCTGTTTTTTGCATTGCGATTAATTTAATACTGCGCTTCACCGCCTTGCAATGAATGGGGGTGTACATGATAACGAAATTCATGAATGGTTACTCTGGCATATTGCACCTACCTCCCACGATAACTTTCTAAACACAGATAAGTCCAGTGAAAACACGACTTCAAGATCCTATAAGGCTAGATCAATTACAGCACCAGCCATTCATGAAGCGCCGGGTGCACCGCTCCATCTGATAACGGGCTGTATGTGAATTCTGGGACCTAGTGGGCAGAGTCAGCCGACTTCTGTCGACATTCTAGACTTCACACATCAGAACCCTACCAAAGAGCACTGCAAATACTCATACCTTTAATATATTTCTCCAAGCCGGCCATAGACTCTATATCCCCCCAAAGACCCTTTCCTCGCACCGATTCAAGCTAACCCAAGAAAAGGCCATAATCGATGATACGAAGGAGTAGATGCCATCTATGTTCCGAGTACGCAACTTTAGTCTGTACGTCCTGGAGAATATCCCACTTCATGTCTTGAAGACGCCGGAGCTCTTCTGGATCGTCGATAATGCTAGGTCCTACCGGGTTGACTAAACGGCTGTTGTCCCACACAGGAAGCACTCGCGACCCTTCCCAATCCAAAATCCCCACCAACTTGGTTGGATCCTCGGGAGAGACGAGTACATTGGACCACTGGAAATCATCGTGAAACAGGACAAATCTACTCTCCGGTGGATCCAGAATGTCGTCCCGGAGACCTCGGATACCCTCGTACAACAGGCGCAGCCACTCGCGTGCATCCTCGATTGACGTATCCTCCAAACCGCCACTCAGGTTTGCTGTCTCTTTTCTCTGTTCCCGCCATTTGTTTGGATTCTCCTGCACGAGCTTCAGTTCGGCGGATACATTTGCTAACAAGTACTCCTTCGTGGTCTTGAAAGGTCCGCAATCGAGGCTAAGCAGGGACAGATATGAGCAGGAACGACTAAGCGGGCCCAATGTGCCTTGATCGTCAAGAAGAGATCCGATTGCAGGGAACTCCAACTTCAGAAGCTCAGCTTGAAAACTAGCCAATTGACGGACGACTTGTTCACGTTCCTCAGGTGTAAAGGCGTCCCAGACCTCTGTAAGGGTAGAACCGGCGATCTACACAGGTCAGTATCCTACTAAGAAGCTATACATAGGAGACCCACCTTGTCCATAAGCATGAAACGCGTCCCAACAGAATTTTGAGCATCGTATTCGACGAGGTGAATATGTGGAATGGGGATCGTGTGCGTCTCAACATAACGCATTGTCGCAACCTACGTTACGTATTTCAAACCAAGTAACCAAGGACATATGACATTACCTCAGATTTTATTCGATGCGTCAAAATATCTTCCGGTACACCTTCATCTTGACCGGAGCGGCTGCCACCTAGCCGTGCAATGAGTTCATGGCCATCCTCAAATGTCAAAAGGAACACCTTGGAAAAATGAATGAGCACCATATACATTTATACATGGAGTTTTTCTTGCTCACCGTGTTGTAGCCACCCTGGGCGATGGCTTCACAGCCGACACAGCGTATCCCTCGATATTCAGTGGCTACGCCCTGAAGAGCTTCGAGATTGAATTTAGAAATGGAGGCATTGTAGAGTTCTCGTGATTCAGAATTCATGTTCTCCGGGAACTCCATGTGTGCTGAGACGCGTCGTGGTGGCGGTAGTAATTTACTACGTCCAATTTATTTCCCACGGCCCCAGGCGTCGACGTTTGAAAAAGTCCGTACGTAGGTTGATTGCAACCAAACACACAGCCCTGTAGAGTAGCGCCACAACTTGGACAAGTGAATAAAGACCAGCCATTGTAATAACCGGCGACGAAGTGAAGCAAGTCCCCGAAGTCAAGGCCGCGCATAGCGGGTCGTTTTCTCCCTTCAGCAATCAAATTTCAAATTTAGAACAAAAAGGATACGATACTATTACAATCCAAGGAAGGTGCCAGTTATCCAAAAAACAACAAATAAACATCTACTATAAACACAGTTTTAATATGACAATTACACATTGCAAAAACCCACCGCTTCTTCTACAAGCATGGTCAGTCGGACTAGTTTTTGCCTCTCCCTCTTCTCGAGACGGCGCAGAAGCGGTGACGGAGGAGCACAGACTGGAACGTTAATTCGAAGGGCCAGCAACTCGCCGTGGCTCCTTAGTAAAGCCCGGAAATGTAAGGAGCGACGGCTGCCTTTCCGCTTGCGCTTCCGTCATTTTCTTCGCCAAAACTTTCCTTTTCTTAGGCGAAGTCGGGGATGTGGTTGAACCGTTGGCCTTCTGCGGAGAATGAGGATCCTATAAAGGAAACAAAAATCAGTCCCAGTCCCAGTTCAAGAACCTTTCATATCGCCAACCTTCTCATCTTCCTCGCGTTTGCGCTTTTTCTTCTCAGCTGCCTTCTGTTTCTCTTCACACACTTTTTTATATTCCTTGATCAATTTCGTTTTTGCCCCTTGTACCACCATTTCAGGTATCCAGAGGCGCAAAGAATGTCGTGGATCTACAGGTTTCCTCCCCCTCTTCTTCTTTCCGTTTCCCTTCTTTGAACCAGGCTGCTCTTGCTGAGACTGTTCTGGGATCCTTTCGTCGTCCGAGTCGTCTGATTCGACGTCAACATCCGGAGTGGACTCAGTGTGCTGGTGGCCATCATCGTGGTCCTCCTCAACACTGATGTCTTCTCCTTCACGATCGCTTCCATCTTCCGAGTCCTCATCGAAGGTATCCTCCTTCCCTTTTCCCTTCAGGTTCACCCCAGGGGCCTGTCTCGTCCCTTTCAACCCGGCCTCCGTCCATAATATCAACATTTTTGTATCAACCACGACGCGATACTCCGGTGTCTCGTCGGTTGAAGGATGACTGCGGGAATTGACAATCTCATCTATCACTTTCCCTCCTTTGCCGCCGTCTCCAAAGATCCTGGATATCTCTGCATCTGTGAGGGAAGGACAAAGATGTTGTCGTCGCAGAATTCGCATGGCAATAGGTCCCCAGATGTAACTATGAAACCGAACCAGAATCCTATCCTTCCAACCCCATTCAAAGAGTTTTTCGCAGATACGCGCGAGCTTAGGGAGCGATGGTTCAGAATCGTTGCTAGTCCCTTTTGCATAAATGTAGTCTTTGAACGACGATGAGACAGTCGGATTGATGTAGGGTATGAGGAGGCGCAAGTCTGGGAAACCTCTCGGAACATGGTTGGCCAGGGAGGAATTACGGGCTTGTAAATATTCACAAAGTCGGCTACGCCATCTCGACAAGACATTCCGACGCTCGTTGCGAGGGCAAGTGGTCACTGCTTTGTAGAGCTCGACAGAAAATTTTCTTTTAGCCAGGCGTAACGAGGTCCTGGTGTCGCACCAACGTGACTGACTCCGAGTGCAGAGCAGAACCACGAATATTGCGGAACGGTATTTCGGTGTGACACCGTTGTATACCTTGTACGTGATCTGCTTCTCGGGATACTTGGCCTTGGGATGGGATGAAGAAGGGTTCCTCCAAACAGTCTGTGCGCCGAACACCCAGACAGCCACATCGTCTGTCAGTACAGCGTCGATGATCCCTTCACGGTTCAGAGATGCCAATTCAGCAAGTGGATCTCCTGGGGCATATCTCCACTCGAAGCCAAAAGCCTTGATAATGGGAATGAAGCCTTTCGTTAGCTCCTCTGTCTGCAGATGGTTATCATTATGCCTTCGTGGATTGCGGTCAAACATGAATAGAGGGAGAATGGGATATCCCAGGAGATGTTTGCACCGAAGGAAGAGCAGGCGCAATCGAGGATTCTCTCCCTTCTTGGAACTATTGGTATGGTGAAACCATGGCTGGACGTCGATCCCGAGCCGGAAACCCTTTGCAGGAGAATCAAATTTGGAGAGAGAAAGGGCGGTGAGAGACTCCTGCTTTGAAAATTCCTCTAGGAGAGACCACTCGTCGGTGGCGGTGAGAGTCATGAAGTTAGCATGTGACGTCATCGATATCCCGCTCACTGAATAGTTCGGGTCAAGTAAAACCGTAGAACACTATGATAACAATTTGCATTGGAATATACAGAAATGATGAAGCAGAATCCAAAAACAACCTAATTCCCAAAAAACACATTGTCCGTCCGATTACACCATGACTCGGAGCAAGATTCCAGTCACCCAAAAACCAAGAGATACAAAACGGGTATACGACAAAAACATCACACAAACCTAACGCTTTTTCTTTGGTCAGTCGAACGATTGCTTGTCTAGGATCCCAATGTCGACGTTGAAGGAACATCGGCACTAGAATGAGAATTCGACGGGCCAGCCTCGGAAGGTGGTGGACCCTTCGCCGCTTTCGCTTGCTTCCTCGGGGTTGCGGTAGAACGCTTAGTCTTCTTCGACGCCGGATCCTGATCCTGAGAAGAATTAGTCTAGGTCCAAGAACCTTTTATGGTTACACTCACCTCCCGACGTTTGCGCTTGGGTTTCCGAGCCTTCTTTTCTTCACATTCCTTTGCATACTCTTTGGCCAGTTCCACGTTTGCCTTTTGCACCATTATTGCAGGTATCCAGATGCGCAGTGGTTTCTGTTTTCCACTTCCTTTCTTTGGAACAGATGTATCCTCTTCTCCACTTGATTCTGCATCAACATCCGGAGCGGGCTCTGCACCGTTATCTGGACCGTCGTCATCGTCTCCATTAGAGGTGACCTCCTTCCCTTTCCCCACCTCAGGTGCCTGTCTCGTCCCTTTCAACCCAGCCTTCGTCCACAATATCAACAGCTGCGTATCGACCTCGACGCGATATTCCAGTGTCTTGTCGGTTGAATGATGAGTCCGAGAACCAACAATCTTATCTATCACTTTTCCAGGTTCGTCGCCCCCTCCAAAGAGTCTGAATATCTCTGCATCTGGAAGCGAAGGACAAAGCAATTGTCGTCGAAGAATTCGCACGGGGAGATTTTCCCAGATGGTGCTGCGGAACCTAACCAAAATCCTATCCTCCCAGCCCCATTCAAAGAGGTCTTCGCAGGTACGTGCGAGCTCGGGGAGTGATGCCTCTTTGATAGTCCACATACTGGGAGGATAAGTTTCGACAGGCCGAGTTGAGACGGATGGATGCATGTATGTCGAGAGGACCGGGGGAAAGGCTTTCGGAGGAACACAATTGGCGAGGCGGAAGTCTTTCGAATACCGACTACGCCATCCGGGCAACAATTCCTGCAACTCATTATCCGATTGGGTGGTCGCCGCGTGGTAGATCTCAACAGCCAAGTCGGTTCGAGCCAATCGTAATGCCGACCCTGCATTGCACCAACGACCGTGACGGCAGAGCAGAACCATGAGCATCGCGGCACGGTGCTCTTTCGTGATACCATCATAGACTTTGTAGATGGTCTCCTTCACCGTCTGTTTGGCTTTCGGATGGGATGAAGAAGGGTTCCTCCAGACAGTCTGTGCGCCGAACACCCACACGGCTACATCGTCCGTCAGTACGGCGTCGATAATCCCTTCGCGGTTCAGACATGCCAATTCAGCAAGCGGATCCCCTGGGGCATATCTCCACTCGAAGCCAAACGCCTCGATAATGGGAATGAACCCCTCCGTCAGCTCCTCTGTCCGTGGATGGTTATCCGTATGCCTTCGCGGGTCGAGGTCAAACATGAACAGAGGAAGGATAGGATATCGCAGGAGACGTTTGCACCGAAAGAAGAGCAAGCGCAATTGAGGATTCTCTCCCTCCTGGGAACTATCAGCATGGTAGTACCATGGCTGGACGTCGATCCCAAGCCGGAAGCCCTTTACAGGGGAGTTGAACTTGGAGAGAGAAAGTGAAGTGAGAGATCGGTGCTTTGAAATTTCTGCGAGGAGAGACCAGTCGTTGCCGTTGTCGTTGTCGGGGATGGGGGTCATGAAGATGGTTATTGTGTGACGCTTTTGGATGCAGATCTTCCTCCCACGTGCGCCATCATCAATACTATGATACAATTTGGCTTGAGATATATACGACTACTATAAATACAGTGATGAAGCAAAATACAAAATAACCCAATTCCCAAAATTATGGGTCGCGCTCTGATGCAGCTACGGGACCCGCCGAAGACAACTTTGTGAAGCCAAATGCAAGGAGCGATGATAATCCCTCTTCTCTCGCTTGCTCTTGCGTCATCTTCTTCACCCGGACTACCTGTTTCTTTTTCGGCGAGCTGCGGTCGTTGTTGGGAGAGTCCTGAAAAATATCAGTAACCACCTAATTTGAACGATTCCGGACACCAACCTGGCCATCCCGCTTCCTTTTCTTGTTGGTTTTATAATCTTTCACCAGATCCTGGTCCACCAACTCTGCCGGTATCCAGACGCGCAATGGATCGCGTGGATTAAGTCGCTTCTTCTCTTTCTGTGATGATCTCGATTGATGCTCTGCGTGCTCCTCCTCGTGCTCGTCGGCATTGCCCGAATATGATTCCTCCTCTCCATTCTCGACCGCCAGCTCCTTCGTCCTCGTCCTTTCCAACCCAGCCTCTGTCATTCCCATCAGCACCTCCGTATCCACCTGAACACGATATTCCTTCGTCTCATCCTGTCCCCGCTCGCCAACAACTTCCTCTATCAACTGCCCATTCCCTCCGAAGAAACCGAGGACCTCATCGTCAGGGCACTTGAACCGCCGTCGAGTAATCCGGAAAACGACAGGCCCCCAGAGCCACCTATAGAATCGAACAAGGATCTCCTCTGGCCAACCCCATTCGAAGAGCGATTCACAGAGGCCCGCGAGTTTGAGGAGGGACGGCTCTGTGATGGTGGCGGGATAGGCTTCGGGAGTCGTCGAGACCTCTGGTGTAATGTAGAGAGATAATTCGGGAAAGTCCTCCGGGGGAACAAGTTTGGATTCTTCACAAAGCCGCGCGCGCCAGCCGGGCAGAAAGTCCTGTAGCTGAGCGGCCGCTGCCTTGTATAGCTCATTAGCCAAGGGCGTGGTCGCGAGGCGGCGGGCGGTTGGGGCATCGCACCAACTAGCGCAGAGGATTATCATGAGCATCATAGGGCGACGTTTCTGCTTGTCGCAATGATACACTTTGTACGTTGTCTGCTTTCTGAGCTTTGGATGCGAGGAGCATGGGTTCCTCCAAACAGTCCATGCACCGAAGACCCATATGGCGACATCGTCTGTCAGGACGGCGTCAATGATGCCTTCACGATTCAGATGGGCCAGTTCAGCAAGCGGATCACCGGGGGCATACCTCCACTCGAAGCCAAAGGCCTCGATGATGGGAATAAAGGCTGCGGTGAGTTCCTCTGTGAGGATGTGGTTCTGCTGGTGCCTTTGCGGTTGGCGGTCGAAGATGAATAAAGGAAGGATGGGATACGCTAGGAGGAGCTTGCACCGATAGAAGAGCAAGCGCAATCGAGGGTTCTCTCCGCCGACGGAGCGATCAGTATGGTAGAACCATGGCTGAACGTCGATTCCCAATCTGAAGTCTTCGGTTGGAGAGAGCTCTGTGAGAGATTTCTCCGTTGAATATTTCTCAAGGAGGTGCCAGCCATGAGTGGTAGTCATAGTTACATGTAACCGAAATTCACACGACTTTCAATGTAGTCCCACGATACGACTTTGACTTCGACGACAAGATGTCTGTCCTTCAGCGAAGCCCGTTCTACAAGGAAGATGGCGATTTCGTCTTTCAAGTATTACTATGGATCAAGTAGCGGCGATTCACCGATTAACGTGCTGCCAGCTCGGATCGACGCTGTACAAAGTCGAAGCCGACACGTTCCTCACCCAATCACGGCCATTAAAAGCGCACATTGACCGAAGCGTTCCTAACTATAAGGGATCCAGCGATAGCAATCCCTTCCGGCTCAACAGTGAAATCATCGCGCAAGATGATTTCGATGCTTTGATCGAGTTCTACTACAAGTAAGCCACCGAAATCCATCCGGCTTTCGATCACTTTAACATGCTAGCATAGTCCTGCCACGGCCGATACCCGAGAGAAATGTCTCTCCATCCTTTTGGCGTGCTTTGCCCTGACTCTTCCTGAGACCGAGGCCACGGTGCAGGCAATTTTGGAGACAATTGACTCTAGTTCTGGTACGAGTCTGAGCAGCACTATACTGCCAGCTGGTGGACTGAACTTGCCAATAGCACTGGCCGCTAGCGTCAATGCTGCCAACATGAAAGCCGACAAGCTCCTAGCAAAATATCAGAAGCGGTTGAGGGATCTGAACAATATGCAAGCCGCCCGGAAAGAGAGGCTGGATCAGCTAAGAAAAGTACAGAAAATGCCTATAAATCTGAAAGACGTATTCGAAGAGGCGTTCGGGAAGGACTCTGAATTAAGGAAAAGGATATTGCAGTCTGAATGTCAACGTAGTGTCACCTCTTAAGCGATGAGTATGGTGATAAAATAAATGTATGACAACTCTTGGATAGTGGTTATCACAATAGGAATGGGTGCGTGTCTACGTCCAGCGGCTGAAGGAAAGTGATATGAACGGTTCGCACAAAGTCGGATTCCGGACCGACCTGGGATTACCCGGACCCATCCGCCGCACGTGATCAATTTTTTTGCTATGGAGAAAATTCCTGCAGTTTTGCATTGAGCGGCGACGACTTGAAGTTCTCGCCAACGACCCCAACGACGATATGCTGGTTCGCACGGTGCACAGAGCAGAGACGACTTTACTGGCGTCTCGCCAGGGACTGCCCCGTCCAGCCCGTCTTTATTCTACTCCTTCCCGGCGCGTTAATGCACCTGCTCTTGCAACAATGCCGGCGCCGCAACCTGATTTCCCCGCCAATCTGCTGAGGGAGGCTGCTGCTGCTCAATACACGGACGAACTGACTGGATACCTGAAGCAGCGAACTCATTATACGTTCCTGCCTAGCATCCGCCCCAACGACAGTCCCTCACCCATCAACAATGAATGGTATGCAGACTCGGCCACGCAGGATCTCCTCGCGGTGATGGATGCTTGCATACACAATCTTTACGATATTCCTCGAGCAAAATCCATATTTGATCGTCTGCGTCGCAAGGCCGCCAAGTCGGTGCTAGAGACCCGCATATACAACACCCTTCTCGAGGCATATACCAACATGTCATATTCCACATACGCCAGCGACTACGAAACTAGCATGTATTGGATGGACACAGCTTGGGATCTCTTTGAAAATATTGAGAAGGGCGAGGAGGGCATCGAACCTAGTGCGAGCACATATGCAATTATGCTCCTTGCTTTAAAACGGTGAGTATTACTTGGCCAGTTTTCCTATTCGATCACTCACTCTCTGCAAGGTGTGGCCCCGGATCATCCAAGCCTATGGACCAACTCACTCTTCCCAAATATAACGAACTCCTCTCCTCCATCATTTCAAGGGGCCATCCAGTTTCTGCTGTAGTCTCCGATCGCGTATTCACCGACTCTGAGGAAGCCGCCGGCATTATCAAGGAACTGTCCCATGCCGCAGTAGATCTCAATATGTCCAATGTCGTGGCTGAACTGGGGCAGGCAGAGGCAATTGGTACCACCTATTCGGATATTCGCGACACCGTACCGGAAATCGTTCCTGTAACGCGGATAAAAGCAAGTGCCTCTTTCTCTCTGTTGCGAACCCTTGTCTGATGACCCATTCAGCCCTCGGAGCCATTGGTCGACGGTGTCGACGACGAACCCGCGGAAGAAGGAGAACAAGAAGCTGTCATTCCCTTTAATCTCGACAATCTACGTCGCCATCTTGCTCAGGTGAACTATGCTCGTCGTGTTCTTCCAGAAGATGTGGCCGCTCGCCAAAAACTTCTCGAAGAGTCTGTTTATGACGTTGCCGTAGAACGATTAAAACACGAAGCTTCCGTATTTGACAATCTCGGCATAGGCGGGGCTTACCAAAAATCTATACGGAAATGGATGTGGGAATGGCATGTCGCGCTCCAGGAACGGCTGAAGGAAGAGATCAAGTCAATACAAGCACTGGAGAAGAAGGCCAAGAACAAGCGGTTCCTCTCACCTTATTTGACTTTGGTTCAACCCGAGAGGCTATCCCTGATCACCATTCTTGAGCTCATGCGACTGCAAGGGTCGGGCGGTGTGGCGGAGGGTATGAAGACGACGAGAGCGCTAATAACATTGGGCCGCGCCGTCGAAATGGAGTACAAGGCCCAAATGTGCAAGAAGAACAATATTCAAGTCCCCATGAACTTCAAGAGCGACAAGACTTTCTTCAGCGGTCTTGGATATCAAGATTTGATGCAGAGGAGAATTGTCGCCGCTCGGCAAATGACGGACGCAGAAGCATGGACCTCTTCATGGACGCAAGCCACTCGGTCTCAGGTTGGAGGAATATTGGTTGATTGCTTGATGGAGGTTTCAAAGGTCACCAGAACGGCTACTGACAAGACAACGAAGGAAATAATGTGGGTAACGGTTTTCTCTTCCGGTTGATTTCTTACAGATTGTGGTATAGATCGGAGGAACAGCCTGCATTCTATCACTCATATGAGTACATACGGGGTCAGAAGCTAGGCGTTCTTAGGCTCAATCCTGTTGTTGCAGAGGGCCTTGCTAAGGATAGTCTACGGGAGACGCTTCATCCCCGCCACCTACCTATGCTCGTCCCTCCAAAGCCTTGGGTCGGCCCGGAAATGGGCGGCTATTTCTACAACCGATGTATGTTCGTCATTTCGCACATTTAGTTCCATACTAATTCCTCTTTCACGATAGCTTCTGCCATGCGATACAAAGACTCTGTGGAACAGCAAAGCTACATGAAGCGTGCATCTGAACAGGGTAACGTGGAATTGGTTTACGCTGGCCTGGACGTCTTGGGTTCTACGCCATGGAAGATCAACAAGAAGATTTTCGATGTTGTTCTTGAAGTTTGGAATGCTGGTTATGGTTTGGGTAAGTTGCCCCCTGCGGTCTATCCGAATCCTGAGCCCCAGCCGCCTGCGGAAAACAATATGAAGGATCGGGCGCTGTACATGTATAACCTCAAGCTTTACAACCAGGAGAAGGCCAACAATCATTCGTCGCGATGTAACGTTAATTATAAGATCGAGATCGCTCGTGCTGTAAGTGAAGCTTTATGTTCCAAGATATCGAATACTCAATACGGCTGCAGTTGCTTGGCGACAAGATTTATCAGCCCCATAACGTGGACTTCCGTGGTCGTGCATACCCTATTCCCCCTCATTTGAACCATATCGGTGACGATCTTAGTCGGGGATTGTTGATGTTCGCCGAAGGAAAGCCTCTTGGCGAGCGGGGACTTCGCTGGCTGAAAATTCATCTTTCCAATTTGTACGGGTATGACAAGGCAAACTTTGACGAGCGAGAGCAATTCGTCATGGATCGGCTAGACGAAGTCTTTGATAGCGCTACCAAGCCTCTAACTGTATGTGATCTCTCTGTATGTATCCAATGGTTGGACTAACGATCATGTGTGAATAGGGCTCTCGTTGGTGGACGCATGCTGACGACCCATGGCAGTGCTTGGCAACATGCATGGAACTTCACGCTGCACTCACCTCTGAAAACCCTCTTGAATACGTATCCTCGCAACCTGTGCACCAGGACGGCACGTGTAACGGTCTGCAGCACTACGCTGCCCTTGGTGGTGATTCGCGTGGTGCCCAGCAGGTCAATCTCGCCGCCGGTGATCGTCCCTCCGATGTATACACCTACGTCGGTAACATGGTGGAAACGATCTTGGCGCGGGATGCAGCTGCCGGCGAACCCGTTGCGGATATACTGAAGGGAAAGATTTCCAGGAAGATCGTGAAACAGACGGTCATGACGACGGTGTATGGAGTTACCTACGTCGGCGCTCGTGAACAGATCGAGAAGCAGCTGAGGAACGTCGATAGTCTGAAGAACGAGGACACCTGGACTCTGTCGGCTTATCTCGCTAAAGTGGTAAGTTTCCCCAGACATTGTCGTGGAGTCGTGGATTCTCACGCGCTCTTGCTAGGTGCTGGCGTGTATTGGAGATCTTTTCAGTGGTGCCAAAGATATCCAGAACTGGCTAAACTTGTGCGCTCGGCTTATCTCTCGATCCATTCCCGAAGACCGCCTACCCGAGGCTTTGGATGAATACAATAATAAGCGAGCAAACCCTTCAAAGGTGCTCCCTGTAGAACAGATCAAGAAGGAACTGATGACTTCTGTTGTTTGGACCACACCGCTTGGATTGCCTATCGTCCAGCCGTACCGGAAGACAAAGCGAAAGCAGATTATGACCGCAGTGCAGACGGTGTATATATCCGATCCCCTCAGTCCGGCTGAAGGTGAGTATCGGTGTTAGGAGAGATTATATCGGTATTGATAAAACCCATGCTAGTCAACTCACTCAAACAAGCTTCTGCTTTCCCTCCCAACTTTATCCACAGTCTAGATGCTACACACATGATGCTGTCTGCTTTGGAATGCCAAGTTAGTTTTGTAGCCTTTTCTTCCTGTCTGTATCTGACTGATGCGTCTACAGCGGCAAGGATTGACGTTCGCAGCTGTTCACGACTCGTATTGGACGCATGCTTCGAGCATTGACCAGATGTCTGTGATCATCCGAGATACTTTTATTGCTCTGCATCAATCTGACGTGCTTGGCAAACTTCGCGAGGAGGTGGGTCTGTTATTGCGATGTTTTCCGGACGTTACTAATGATGTCGTGTCTAGTTTGTTGAGCGTTACAAGGGTTATAAGATTCCTCTCATCAGTCTCCGCAGCGGCCAGATGGGCAAGCTTCTCCGTGCTGCGGGTGCCTCGCTCAAGGTCACTGCAGAGCAAGCACAGGAATTTTCCATGCTGGGATCACTGATGGAGATAACCGAGGAGGGCTCGACGTTCACGCACTCAGCGACCAGCGCAGAGGCTGAGGAAGTGAGTAGCCGACTAGATGAGATTGAAGAGACGCTGGTAGATGAGGAGGAGGAGGATATGGAGGAGTTCTCAGAGGATGGAGCCGAGCTGTCCGACCGTCAAAAGAAGCTAAAGAAGACGAAAGCTAAAACCGAAAAAGAGGCGTTGAAATTGGTGGGCAAGTTTGTGGACCTTGTCGATCTCCTTCCGCCTGTCCCGAAAAAAGGTGATTTCAGAGTCGAGGCAATCAAGGCGTCGCAATATTTCTTCTCATAGGCAATCGCGCATTTCACCCACCCCCGCACGTCATTATCTTATTGCAGCTTTCACTTCATATTTGGTTTTCGATGCATCATCATCATTGCTTAATGTATCTATAAGTACAGTACCCTATATATTAGACCTAGAGGAGAACATATTAGGAGTTTAAACGAACGCGGACGTACCACTGAGAGATCATTCCTAAGATTCTCCGACGAAAAGTCTTGTTCAACGTTCAGCTTGGCGGCATGTATTGTATTTTTAAATTACAAGCAGGCATTTTCCATCTAATGGTGGTGCACCTCAGGCTTGGGGAGGTCTGCCTCGAGGAAACTGAGGTAGGCATCCGCGCCGCCGGTGGTGTCTGCCGACTCACTCACGACAGCGACCTCTACCTCAGCCAAAGTTGGTTCCGACGCATCATAGGCAGCCAATTCCGAGGCAATATCGGTGGGAAGGGTGGGTGGTTGCGGCGCCACTGGGGTTGAGTACGTCTTGACTACGCCGACATGGGCATCTTTAGCCTACGACGAGCAAATTAAAAAGCGGCAAAATAAGAACAGGGAGTGACGCACGACTAGCGCAGGCTTGTATCCCTTCAGTTCCTTGAGATATAAATCCTGGACGAGGTCTACGGGTGTATTCGGGATCAGGAACATTCGTGCGGAATAGTAGCAACGTATGCACCTTTGCGGGAAGCGACAGTCGACGAAAAAGCGCGGGTACGCGACACGATACGAGCCTGTAAAAATGTGCTGTTTAGTCGAAGAAAAACTTGAAAATAACGGAAACGTACAGCGCTGGCTGCCTGCCTGAGAATTGTTGACATGGCGGAGAGAAAGAGGAAAGCGTGACTGTGACGTAGCGGAAGCGTGACCGGAATGTCGAGTCTCCCCGGATTCCACCTTGACCAACGACTACAACATGTTTCGCATTCCTGCTGCTCGTCGCATCACCAACCTGTCCGTCGCACAGAGGCGATACACCTCCAGCTTGAAGGAAGGTGCTGTTGCTCAGTCAAAGGGCTTCCAGTAGGTGTCTGTTGCTCGCTTTTTATCAGTCACTTCATGCTGCCTTTAGAGCGAAGGAAAAGGCTGTTGAGAGTACGCAACCATCGATGTCTGTAGCAATCTTAAATCTGACCGAGGAATAGACCAATACGCCCACAATATTGAGGTGCAGCAGCTCGAGAAGCTGAAAGCTGAGGTATGCTTCCGTTGTATTCAGATTGTTCCATAGCTCATGCAGGAATGTAGCTTGAGGCGCAGAAGAAGAAGCTGGTGTGTTTTATCTTTCTTTGGTATTGTTAAGCCCTTCTGAATGTATATGCAGAGCGAAAGTGAAGCTGCATTGGATAACCTCATCCAGAAAGCCAACGGCAAATCGCAGTGAAAGGTGCCCTGTGTGCGTTTGATAGTGAGGTTTTTTTCCTACAGTACGCATGTATAGATGCTGACGAATAATCAGTGGACCTGACCAGTTGTTGAACAAACATATGTGTATCTCTAGCGGCTATAAATCACAAACTTCGCTACATATTGCGGATCTTGCCAACTGTCCTAATAGTAAGTAACCGAAGAAAAGCTAGCGAGCATCGTTTGAGACTTCATTGACTATTGGACATCGTGAACAACTTATGGGTCGTATTCTCGAAGCCACGCTGTATCGTCTTTCATGCACGCCTGGTAGGCGGCTATATCGGACCAGAGAAAAACCGCTGGAAATGGGTGAACAGCGTACTGAATTTTGACACAGGCTTTCGACCATAGCAAATGCGTCGGGATTCCCTTCAACGATAAAGAATGCGTTGAATTTTCATCTCTATTCCCTTGTATTTTGACCGGCACGAATTTGTCACCTGCCAGGCGTGTCAGCGCTAACCTCCCATGCAGAACGGTCAGAAGTGACTACCCAAACTTCCGCCCTGACTGTGATACGCTGAATATAGATCACAGAGTTACCGCGTGTGCTGTGAAGTGAAGATCTTAAAATACTAGCAACAATCAAAACTTCAAATTCACCGTCGATGCAAGACACTGTGATTCTTCTAAACCACATATGATATGTGATTCGTACTTGGTGAGTTCCTTCCGATTTGCCCCACCCATCATCAACATGAAGTCATGGAATCAATTTGAACTTTCTTGCTCGTGCAATTTCTTCTCCTCATTTTCTAGGCGGATCCTATGTTACGCCATCAGTGACAAACCTATTATCAGGGACACCGCTCACTTATTTCTAGCCGACAATACCCTTAGAGTTGTTTCCTTCTCTTTCTCGGTCATATTTGCCCAATTAGCAACGCGAGAAAGCGTCTGCGTTCATATTCGATGATTATGGACAAAGCAACGAGTAGAGGAAGTCACGTACGCCATCGCTGTTTACTACCATCGGCCCCAAGTCGTCAAGCTTCACCGTTGAGCCGATGCCGACTTGCGTGACGTCCGATTTGTCTGATGGAGCAGGCAGTCGAAGTGGAGTATGGGGCTCTGTCATGGTTCTACGAAGAACGCGATTGACTTTGGACCGTCAACGTCATAAGTATGGGAATGTTGGAAGGTCGCCGAAGGTTCGAGAACGTGTACTTGGTCTATGTCACTGAACAACGCCACCAGCTCTCCATGCAACGCAGTGAGTAACCCTAGACTACACTTTCGGCCGTATCTCAAGTGAGAGAGAGGATAATATTGCTCTTTAGTTTTTGAAGGAACCATCTACGACACTTATGGTCTGATGAGCGGCAGCCCACCCTGATCGATGTAATGATGACGCACTTTTCGGTCGTCTTTTATGAAATCGGCACAGACACTGTACGTACTCTATTCTTTCCTTACTTATCCATTCCTCTTATCTTGGTAAGTAGTAGGGAAGTGCAGTTGCCCCAGGAAATCCCAATAGTCATTCAAAACAGCCATCTAGGCCACTGTCGAACCTGAAAATGATATCCGGTTTGATATGACGCTACAACATCGAGTTGCCTTTCAACAAGGACCTTTGATCCCGCGGTTGGGTCGTGGGGAACCAACAATAACGGAAGTCTACAGCCATGGCTAAGTCCGTATTGCTGTTCGAGAAGGGAAGTAAGGCTGCCTTAAGCTTGAGCTCGGGAAGAGCTTAGGTCATTATTCCTTCGTCCGACGGCCCTGCTCACACGAATGTTCTTCTGCCCGTTCACGTATACTCTGGAAGCAAGCAGCGCCCGTGAAAGAATCTACGGGTACAGTGGCTCTTAACAGCTTGAGCCCCTGACCTGAACATGAGGCATACGCTTGTTATCGGGAGAATAATGATGGCCTGTTTCGGGTTGATGGAGGAACATAATATAAAGTCCTGCTGTGAGCAGATGTTGAGGATCCGTGACTCTGTTTCCCTCTCCCTCTATAAATGGCTGAAAGCGACGAAGAGATGGCGAGACAGGCTTGGGCTGTCGCTTGGGTCGCAGGTGAGCCCTAGACAATAGCTTCTACCGAGTGGTTTCTGACATAAAAGTTGAAATATAGCCGGCTGTGTTACCTGCATCGTGTACGACCACATTATCACTTTGGGGGAAGAGTGTAATCATATCTGGCCGTAAGTATTCCTCTGTCGTGGGCTTCAAGTTGTGGCTCATACGTCGCGGCAGGGCACGGATGACTCTGGCTCGCGTCCTTTTCTTTGTGAACCGATATGTCGTAGAGGGCATGTTACTGTGAGCTATCCTATCCGACAACAATGTCATGTTTCGACTGAACTCATGCTGTTTGGCGTTAGGTTCGCCTTTATCGGTAAGGACGCGTACTATGTGCACCAACTCCAACTTGATCTGATCGGGCCCAAAATAGCCGCAGGGTTCGGTAATCTGTCAACTTCAGTGGGTGTTCTTTCATTTGTGTTGTCCCATTTCACTGACATCATGCGCAGTTGTACGTGAGCTGTTTACACCATCAGTTCTGCTTGGGCGCTGAAGGGGTTCTGTAGCTGTACCTTCTACCTTCGGTGGTTGAGCGTGTGAGTGCATATATCTTGGTTCTATGAGCCGAGTGTCGACTGGTGTTATTTAGTAATTTGACCGTTCAAAATGCGGTGGTGCAAGGTCTGTCACACTTCGAGTCTGATGTCCCTCTTGTCTTTTTGACTGCTTCCTGTAGGGATCCTCGTTCTACGCGTCTGGGCACTCTGTAAGTGTTCCTGTTCGCGTATGTATATCGCTCATATCATCTCAGATCAGGGCAACAAGGTCGGTAGCGATACGAGCATATGACAGATTGAAGCTCAGTTATCCATTTAGCCGGTGATAGGGCTTGCATTCTTTCTCTACTTCAGTATGTGTTTTATTTTTTGGTGCTGCGGGTTTGATGACCGAGTGTTTTCAAGGTGTCTGTGCCACCTTGGTTGGCTTGACGATCACGGATTATCTCGCGGAGAGCGTAGACGGTGAGCATCATTGCGCATGTATTTTGCAAGTACTGACCTTTAGTGTAGTGGAGACGGTGGTTGCATTACCCGGTTGCTACGCAGATAGTCTTCCTCGCATGTTAGCTGGCTACTGGTAAATTATTCATCGTTCCGCGGTTGTATGCCTCTGACCTGAAGCACCTATGTAGGATCACGCCTCTAGCTATCGAGAGTGAGGTCCTTCCTTCAGCTTGTTACGCTCATAAGCTCAAACGTATCTTTAGGCTATTTGTTTATCATGGTAACCCTTCGAGCCTTTGTATATTGGAAGGCGGGTGAATCCTCCCCTGCCATCTTGAATTTAATGGTGAGAGCACATAATCTGGTACGAAATTAAAGTGTCTGAAGGTTGTTACAGGCCCGTGATTCGACGGTTTATTTTGCTATGTACGTGTTCACCCCCCACCCCCACAGATGAAATTGTAGCTGATTTCAACCTCCAGAATATTCGGTTCGTCGTACAAGCTATCTGATCTAACGTCGACTGTAGCCAATCTAATTGGACTTCAGCTTTATTGTTGGGAAATCTTCTCATGTTCTTATTTGGTCCGCCCTTCTTGTCCAGTCTGCTGCTCAAGTATGTCACTTATGACAGAATTATCGGAGATCTGGGCTGATGATGTTTCAATAGTCCTCTAAGTGCGGCTAGTTGCATCCTGGTGAGTTAATTACTGAGCATCTATTATTGATGTATATAACGTTGTCGCAGGGCTCCCGCATGCTCTTGAACCTTAGAGTTGCGATCATTGACCCCAGTTCTGAATTGGAAATACCGCGTAATGCGCGTCATGGATCCTCAGAATACCCCAGACATCCACATGCACACTTTGAATCTGACTCCCATCTCGTGATGCATACCGCAGAGGAGTCTGAATTGGAGCGATCGGGAATATCATGTGACGGCGCTCCAGGGTGACGGTATTCCCGCCGTCATTTGGACTTGCTATGATGTCACCCACGGCTGAGCATCTGGTATAAAAGTCCTCGTCATGTCTCGTCCATTTTTACAATTATTCGCCATGTCTCAAAACACTAACGACAACTACAACCAGTCTACCCAGCCCCAGCACCATTTACACAGCAGCAGCGAAGCTCTTCCGGGTGACCGCCGCGGCGACATGGATGACCAGAATATGGGTAGCGACAACTTAGGCCAAGGTGGCCAAACCGCGCAGACTCGCGACAACGAGTTTGGAGGTCAGCGTCAGCCCGAGTCGGCTTTCGGTGGGCAGCAGTCGGGTGGTATGCAACAGCAAGGCGGCAATGTCGGTCTACCCTCGGGCGCAGGTGCCGGTGATTTGGAACGTGGTGCAGGTCAGACTCAAGGTAAGCATTTTGTTCGGTTAATCCCTTTCAATGCGCTTATCCTCCATCATGTAGGCGGTGTTCCTGTTGAAGGTCATCATCACTACCATCATGGTGGACAGCATGGAGGCCAGCAACCCGCTCAGGCGGCCCAACAAGCAGCGCAGAAACCTGTCTCGACCACGGACAAACTTATTGGCAAGACTCAAAAGGTTTGCCGCTATTTTTCAACTGTGTAAGGGATTAACTCAAATCGCATGAATAGATCGTTGGCAAGGTCTCCGACAATTCTGAAATGCAGATGAAGGGAGAGTTACGGGAGTCTGGAGGCAAAGCCGCTCAGAAGTCTGGAGGCCAAGGTGGTATCTGACGAACGTGGGAATGGAGCAAATGAACAAACTGTATTTGTATGACTTTTGTATGATGGAATGAAGCATGCTCTTACATTCATACGTTTGGTATTAACATGGGGGCAAGTAACAATCACCAGGTCTCTTCAAAGGAGAGTATCAGACTCATAGTTAATAAACTGTAGAGTACTCTTTCGAAGCCCAGTGCATCATATTTGGTATATAGAAAATCAGCATATCATATAAGCACCTGCATCGACATACTCGCGACTCGTGCCACACTCG
>JAUEPT010000328.1:0-29398 GCA_030435635.1 Armillaria borealis | reverse complement strand
CAAGATGGGTTGATAGCAAGGACAAAGCCAGAAGATTTATTACTTTTATCGACGCGTGTTACGAGAGCAGGGTGCGTACTGTTTTATTCTCTTTCTTTTGTGTTTCTGATGAGCTTTTTGTGATAGACGAAACTTTTTGTCACCTCGGAGGTACCTATTCATCAAGTATTTTCCAGTGACAAGGCGGATGCGGGCAAAGGCCCGTCAGAGCATATGCGGAGTGTTATGGATGATCTGGTTCGTCCCTGGTTTACACGAGCGCTCGTGATCTTATCTTACTCTTTTCTCCTAGGGCTTGTCGGAGCAACATATCGGCACCAGCTCGATGTTTTCGGGTGAGGAAGAGATATTTGCCTTTGCGAGGGCATGTTCTAGACTTGTACAGATGGGTAGCAAGGAGTGGGCTGAGACATCTGCGTGATATCGATTTTAAGAGTGAGAGGTTGACATCTGCTGTGAATTTTGGAGATCACTATCGATTGTATTCATCTAGTATTTATGTATCTATTACGACCTTGGTTACCAGTCTGAAGGATAAGCATCTCAAGCTCAACATATTCCGGGAGGTCCTCTTCTGGCAGATGATCAGAATCGAATTAATAGGTTTACGTCGAACGGGAACCTCAAGCGATGGTAAGCACTGCTTGAGATGAGATGACACAATTTCAATGGGCGTTGCCACACAGTCATCCAGAAGTCGTTAACTGCTAATGAGAAAGGAAAAGCAACGGGGAACGCGTAAAATGTGAAGGCCCTCGAAAGCAACAAGGACAAATACCTGCTACTTCCACCCGGGCGCGTGTTTTCGTGCCTCGGCGCATCAATACTTCAAGCTTGTCCCGCCATGTTAGAGATTTTCTCTACGATATCGATGGGATCCCGCGTGCGCTGCCGAGGTCCGGTGCCTGCCTATGTCATTGTCACCTCCTGAAAACACGCGTCCACGTCCGGTCGTTTATCTTCCGTTCGGCTAACATTCGGCGTCCAGAATCCTTCGGTATAATAGGTTTCCCAGGTACGCGTACACCCACGGCGCGTCTGTATGCTTATATATATATATGCTCATGGCTTCGCTTGTTTAGTTGCCGCCTCTTGAATGGTCCTGGTTCCTCTACGTAACGACGGGGAAGCTAATGAAATCGTTGCCTTGGTCTTCGATCAACGGAGTTCCAGATGGCAGATGTGTATCCCCCCTATTTTTGGTCAAGAGCAAGGAGAGAATCCTGAACAGGAGCTGTCATAAATAAGGGGTCCTCCCGTCAGTCTTTTTATGGGCGTTGCCTTCGTCGTTGTCCAAGTTTCTGCTTCCCCCATCTTCTATCGCCGGTGACTTCCTTGGAGGACTTCCCACCTCAAGTACCAGGCTAACAGGCCACCCACACTCTTTAATCATGCGCGTCACTCATTTATTATTTATACCCCTCTTTTTTGCGCTCTCGGTTCTTGGTCATTTCTCCCAGCGAAGTCATGGCTCCCTCAGCTCCGCCCACAAGGCGAAACGCATCCCCGTCCCAGCTGGTAACGATACGTTAGAAAAAAGAGACAATACGAAGTATATTTTCATGCATCATGCAAGTCGCCATCCTCTCATGTTTTTTCTTCGACTAATTTTCCCTACCAGATTGTTGGAAGTGTGTGTTTTTCTGTCCAAGGTCCCCCACTTCACTGATACAAATCCGTCGTTCCCAACCAACAGATACGTACGTTGAAAGCACTGGCACTCCGATTTTTATCACTGACCTTTTCTGTCTGTTCATAGATATCCCTATACCCAATCTGATTGGGCGGATGACATCGCTCGAATCGGCGCCAACAGCGTGTACGTATCTATTTACTTGGTCTTATCAATTGACGCTTTGTCTCATTCTGGACATTAGCGATGCTCTTGCCCTGAACATAGGTAACGACGACTGGCAGCTATCGCGAATCCAGGACGCGTATGCAGCCGCCGTGGGTACGAACATGAAATTGTTTATCTCTTTCGACTACACCGCGTTTGCATGCGACGTCTCAAAAACGATCAACTATATCAACCAGTTCAAGAATCATCCCAACCAGTTCTACTATAATGGAAAAGTCATGGTGTCTAGTTACTCCGGCGACTGTCTAGGAACCGGTGGGTGGCAGGCGATCCAGTCTTCCACGAATGCCTACTTGATGCCTTTCATCTGGGGTCTGGAGGGCAGTTTCGGCTCAACCTGGTCTTTCTTGGACTCTTGGCTTTGGTTAGTTCCCGTATGTCGTTGAAGCATTCTTTTCTGAACTTTATTTGATAGTTGGGGATGCGCTTGGCCACAAGGCAACTATGATAAGAGCGTATGTGTTTTCCGTAGCGTTTCGTGCTTCCTTGCTAATCAGAACTCAGATCAGCGATGATCAATACTGTGGGTTTTGCCCGCGCTACAGCATGAAAGCGTGTATCTTACATAAATAGACTTGGGCCAACTGGGATCACGCTACGCCACGACCATCAGCATGTGGATATTGTAAGCGCCGTTCCATACTTTTCAGGATTATCCTCACGTACATCCTTTCGAATAGTACTCATTATTCATGGGCGAACAAGAATTTCTACCTTCGGGGCGATGACTGGCTCATCGCCAATCGCTGGGAGCAATTGATTTCTATGCGCGACCAGTTGACGTTTGTAGAGATGGTAACCTGGTATGAGCATTTTACACCATTCAGATCAAGGTGATCCTTAGTTTAATGTGACAGGAATGATTACGGCGAGTCAGACTAGTAAGTGCATCCGGGTGTCGTTCCTACCCTTGATTCTGACTTCATGCTTATTTTAAAGCTTCGGACCTTTCAAGGGAGCACAGCCAGACGGTACGCTCAATGGTGGTATTATTTGGATCAGACACTTACGGTTTACACAGGTACATATTGGGCTGAGAACTTCCCCCACACGGTCTTTTACGATCTGTCTCAATACTATATGACGGCGTTTAAGACGGGTAGTTATCCCGCCATTACTGTGAGTTTCATGAAACCATCCTGTGATTTCTTCGGTATGACGATTCCGTGTAGCAAGATGTTATTTACTATTGGGCTCGTCCTCATCCATATGCTGCAAACGCAAATGCCGATTCCCTCGGGAAGCCAACTGGTTGGGACTGGGCAACAGTATGTTCACAGGTATCCCCGAAACGTTAACTCCGCTGACGTCTTCATTCAGGACAATTTGTGGGCTTTGGCCCTTGCGACATCGTCTGCGTCGGTCACTTTGCAGATCGGTGGCTCTTCTCAAACCTTCAGCGTCGGTGCTGGTGTCACCAAGCTCTCGATTCCAATGGATTATGGTCAAATAACCGTCAAAATGGTCAAAAACTCTCAGACAGTCATCGACAAGACTGCTACTGATTTCACTTACGTCGCAAATCCTTCTCAATGTAATACTTTTAACAAATACTCTGAGAGCCCTAATTGCTGACGGTTAATTCCAGATAATTACAATGCTTATGCGGGTGCTGCTAGTAAGCCTATCTTTCATTTGTGTGAACTCTTTATTTATCTCATTATTTCAGCCGCTTCGGGCACAACAGCAACATCGACTTCATCAACGTCTACTACAGCAACGTCAACCACAGCAGCTGCTACCTCGACGTCAACTTCCTGGCATTCAATTGGTTGCATTGCTGAGGGCACGACTGGTCGTGCGCTCTCAGGGCCTTCCTACGTTCAGGACGGAATGACCCCAGCAATCTGCACTTCGTTATGTTCCGCTTATGACTATGCAGGCATGGAGTATGGGTAAGCTGTCATCATCCCTCGAAATATCACTATTGTTGACATGATATACTCTCTCCAGCAAAGAGTGTGCGTAAGAAATGGCTCTTGCTTGTGTCGGTCTGGCTAATATCTGTACAGGTTATTGTGGCAATTCATATACCAGCAACGGCGCAAGTGGCGCTGTTATAGCCTCCAGCAGTTGCAGCGTCATGTGCGACGGCGATTCGAGTCAGCCTTGTGGTGGTCCCTGGGTTCTGAATCTCTGGGGCAAGGGAGATTCAGGTTCATCCTCCAGCAGCTCAGCTTTCTCTTACTACGGATGTATTGCCGAGGGGCCCTCAGGACGTGCACTCACAGGTGCCAGTTATAAACAATCAGGCATGACGGCAGAGGTCTGCCAGAGTCTTTGTGGGGACTACACTTATGCCGCAACGGAATATGCGTACGTTTGACGACAGATAAAAATGCCGTTGTGCTGATTATGTGTTTGTGCTTGCAGCCAGGAATGTTATTGCGGCAACTCTATCACTCAAAACGGCGCTTCTGGCGCAATTGTAGATTCGAGCCAATGCTGGGTTCCTTGCGACGGAAACAACAACGAGATTTGCGGCGGCTCCTGGCATCTAAGCGTGTACGCCAAGGGAACCAGTGCAAGCAGCGTATGTGTCGCATTTCGTCTTCAGTCTGCCATCTCAATGACATGTGTTCTAGTGGACAAGTCAAGGATGCTATACCGACAGCGCCGATCGCCTCCTCCGTGGTTCTCTCACCACCATTTCCGGGCTTACGACAAACACTTGTATCAGTTCATGCTCCGCTGCTGGTTTCACAATGGCCGCTACGGAGTACTCGTACCAATGTCTCTGCGGTAACACTCTGTACCACACTGGGGGAGCTGGCTCGTCCACATCCTCTAGCGATTGTAATATGTCCTGCCAAGGCGAGTTTGAATACACCGCGCCTTGCCATAATATGGTCTCTTACCCAATTTTATAGGCGACTCGACTCAGATGTGCGGTGGTAGCTATCGTGCCAACCTCTACACCGCTCCCGGCACTGCGCTTTCGAAGCGTGAAGCCGCGCCTACGTTCCGGACGTTGTGGGGTCTGTTGATTTAATTCGGTGTCGCGGGGGTTGAGAGTATTTCGTTCATTTGGGGATCGTTTTTCTTGTTTATTGTCACACATTCCCTTTTCTTCGAGCTGACGATTCATGGATGGGCAGAGTCCCTCCTTAGCGGAAGCAGCACAAACTATTAATCTTCAATGCTTGGTTGATGCTTTTTATACCCAGGCGTGTTGTATACCGGTCTGTAGAGAATCTGCCATGTAGATGTAGTTTCAAAGCAAGTGCTATATATGTTACTATGTACTGTTTAACTTATTTTCGACGAGGTTCAGATGTTGTCGAGATGTGTTCTCCTGCATGTGATTAACTTAAGTAACACAGTCGTTAATTACGTCAACGAGTTCTGTCTTAGAACCTTCACCGGTGTATAAGGTAAAGTCAGCATTTTATTTATTTTTTCGTTTAGCGGTGCTAATCTTCACCGGCACCAGCAGTTTTCACTCAGGATGTGCTGTCCTAATTGCGAACATCCATGCTCCAAGACAGTACCTTTTCATCATGACGACCCTCCCTACCTATCGAAGCTTCTCCTCACGAATGACACTCCGCAAGAAATCATGTTGGGATCTCTCAAAGCATCTGCTCTCCGCGTTACCACTGCTCTCGATGAGACAGATGCTGAAATTCGTCGTCTCAGTGATATTCTGAAAGTGCAGGAAGACAAACATCGGCACCTCGAGGAGGTTGGCAACGGATACAAATCTGCCTTATCTCGTCTTCGTCGCTTTCCCGTTGAAATCCTAGTGGAAATGTTTTACGCGTTCGCCCACGAGAAAGGTTATTACTATGTTTTCAGCCGCACTGGCCCTTGGGCACTGTCCCGGGTGTGCCGCAGGTGGCGGCACGTCGCATTGTCGCTCTGTCCGAGTATCTGGGCAACCATGTCAGTCACTGCGTCTAGGTACAATCCTATCTCGTTGTTAAAAACTGCGGTATCGCGTTCTGGGGGCTGCAAGCTGGATTTTACCCTCAGCGGGCTTGACTCTGACCCGTTCGCATGCTTGGATTTTTTACCCGTGTTATTGGCGCATTCTGAGCGGTGGAGATCTGCCTATTTCACTCGCCAGCCACTTGTCATCCAACAACTCTCGTCAATACGCGGAAAGATACCTAATCTCGAAGTTTGCCACATTGATACGGATCCATTGTGCATCTATGCGGGGCGCCTCAATGCTTTCGAATTCGCTCCCAGTTTGAAACACCTGCATCTCAAAAGGCTTTTGTGGCAGTCAGTGATACCGGTTACAGCCCTCAATCTGATCTCATTCTCCGACGACCAGACTAGTCATGCTGATAGCCTTCATTCGACGTACCTGGATATCATTCGTGCCTCTCCTTACTTGGAGACATTCGATATACAATATCAGGATCAGAATGGGGAATTGCCTGTAGTGACACCTCGCATCCTTCACTCGGCTTTGCAAAGCTTGACCGTTTGCGAGGCCGCCTTCATCAGCAGCCTCGAGCTTCCGATGCTCAAATCAATCGAAATTTGCCGTCGTGTTGGTCCTCGCGCTGACGGAGATCAACACACAGCCGCCAATGTGCTCCCGGCGTTACATGATCTAATCTCTGTTTCGTCCTGCTCTCTCACTCGTCTGATCATCTCGGATACCGTCCTTCAAGACCGTGTTATTTCCATCCTGGAACTATGCCCGTCGCTTATCAGCCTCAGTCTCCATGTACCGGAATGGAACGCAGAGACTGACCTCGTTCTTCAAAACCTCATCGCGCGCATGACTGAAAGGATCGTTGAAGGTAGTCTGGCCCTTATTCATTACTTGGAGGACTTCTCCTTCCTGCTTCGCAGCGCCTCTGAAGAGGTGGAGAGCATGGACTTCGTCAACAGCAATTTCGTTGGAATGGTTAGCGCGCGGGTTGGATGCCACAGCCCCTTAACGAAGGTCACTATCAAATCGGAGGTGGACGGAGTGGAATTATCCCGACTGACTGACGAGGATATCGAGACACTGAAGACGTATCAACAATACTTGGACATAGACATCGAAGCAAGGATGAGCGGACGGTATGTCAGAGTAGTATGACGGGGTTTTTAAGGTTCTGTGTGCTTCGGCCAGTACTAGTGCCTGTGTACTATCATGGTGACAAATTTATTTACCTGCACTGTGTGTTGTTTTGTATTGGCAGTGTTTTCCTCACCAGAAAGTAGCTATTTTACGCTCACTACTTTGAAGCAGGCGATTATACCGCACCAGGCGGACGTGATAAATGATTGGACGCTTCCCTACTATCCCTAAGAAAGTCGAAGTGGCTGAGCTTCTTTGCATCGCTTTGGACCACTGCGGTGTTACGTGGCTGTGCCTCCGCGGCATCTCACTGCATCCACGACCTCGGGAAGTAGTCAACAGCTCAATCCTGCTGTGAAGACAGTAAGTACGTAGAATGCTTCCGCTTTGTGCCTACCTGTACTGACTTGCGCGTAGGCCTTGTCTAGCTGGAAGAATTGTAATTGCGACGCGTCAAAATTTCGGATCTGCAGCAGTAGGATTTCCATCACTTGTTTCTCTGACCTTCCACGATAGCCTCTTTGTTAGATGAATCATACGCTGTCCTGCTTGAAATGCGAAAGTCCATGCTTCAATACGGCCCCATATATTCGCGATGATCCTCCTTTCCTAGGGAATCTTCTCGTTGTCAATGACCCGCCCCTCGATACCATGCTCGGTCCTCTGAAGTCGTCTGCTCACCGCGTTGCAGCGGCTCTCGACGAAACTCTCACTGAAATTCGTCGTGTCAGTGACGTTTTGAAAATCCTAGAAAACAAACGCCGCCAGCTCGAGGAAATCGATAGCGAATACAAAACTGCTTTGGCTCCCATCCGCCGCGTTCCTCCCGAAATCATCATGGAGGTTTTCTACGCTTTTACGAATGAACACGAATTTTACGACGTCTTCGATGTGAATGACGGTCCTTGGGTTCTTTCCCGGGTCTGCCGCAGGTGGCGACATGTCTCAATATCACTCTGCACGAGTATCTGGGCAAGCATGCTGATCAAAGTGACGGACAATGACCCTACTCCTTTGTTAACGACAGCTTTGTCGTATTCCGCAAACTGCAAACTCGATTTTTCCGTTATTGATATCTCCATCAACATGTCCGCCAACACAGAGCCCTTTGACGAGTTGGTATCGCAATCGGGGCGATGGAGGTCCGCCCATTTCAACGGTCTCCCATGGCTGATGAAACGTCTTTTACTTATCCGCGGAAATGTTCCCAATCTCGAAGTGTGTCATATTAACCCCCGCCTCTTTGGTGTTCCCGCGACGTTCGATGCACTCGATCCTGCTCCCCGTTTGAAGCATCTCCATCTCAAGGACCTATCATATAAACAGGCAATGATTGTCACGGCCCGCAATCTTGTTTCCTTTTCAGACGACCGGATGAACGATCCTGATGGACTACTTCACTCAATGTACCTAGGTATTCTCCGAGGATCTCCTTGCCTAGAAACATTCGACATCGGGCATCTTGGCCCATGGGACGTTGCATTACCGGTCGCGACACCCCGCATTGTTCATTTGACACTGCAGAGGCTGGTCGTTTGGGAGACCGCCTTCATCAATAGTCTTGAACTCCCGGCACTCAAATCACTCGAAATCTATCGCGGAGCTTGCCCTCCGTTATATATCACTCCTCCCGGCATGTTTCTTGCGCTACGCAATCTTATCGAGGTTTCGCGCTGCTCACTCACACATCTCTTCTTCTCGGGCACCATGCTTGATAACCACGTTCTCTCCATCCTAGAACTATGCCCTGATCTCATTTCTCTGCAATTCCAGATGACAGATTGGACTGCAGACTCTGATTTGGTTTTCCAAAATCTTACCGCGCGCATGACGGAAATAGATGATCAGTATTATCCTTCTCCTGTTATGATACCTTGGCTGGAGAAGTATGAAATCGTCGTGCTCTTATCCGCGAACGGAAAGAAGAGCATGGATTTTGTGGACAGCGCCTTTGTTCAAATGGTTGAAACACGATTAGTGGAATGCCAGGTTTCGTTAACGGACATCGTTATACGGTCGCTGGTGGATGGATTGAGTCTAGCTCGATTTACCGACGAAGATATTGAGAAACTGGAAGGGTATAGCTACTATTCAGACATAAATATCCAAGCAATGACGGATGGGGAGCTTGTCCAACTCGTATGATGCACTGTTGTATGCCGTGCGTTTTTCTTGAATTCTTCCGGCGTCAGGTTTAGTGCTGACTCTAGAATCTACCTGTGTACTAGATGATACCCTCTACGTGTTCGCCTTTGACTCACAGCAATCTGTATACTGGATTTGCTATATGGAGGACTGCCCTTTACTTTGTTGACTCGCATAGACGGATGGCTGTGCTCACTGCATTGGATCTGATACAGGTTCAATAAAGGTTTAACATCTCTTGGCTTCTTTTCAAATTTATAGGCCAATCGAAATTGCCACGCTCATTGTGCACAGGACAATCGACCAATTTAAACATGCTTCAAGGCTGTTCTCAAAACTTTTGGTTGATGACGATGATAATGATACTTCAAGTCTCCCGGGCCGAGTTAGGCCTATGATCGATCGGATCTCGGTTACAGCCAAGTCAAGTCTAGTACACAGCCCTTGGCGCCTTTATAATGGGGAGCATCGTCATTTTCAACTTTATCTCTTACCACGATGGCTTACAATCAATCGCCCAATTATTACCCCAATTACAGCGGTGGCCAGCCAGGATACCCTCAACAGGCCTACCCGCCACCGCCTGGACCTCCTAGTGGCTACGTGAGATCCATACTTCTTTCTGTTCTCGCACATTGCTAACGCGCGTCATTTTCATTCTCTCGTTACAGGGCGGCGTAAGTTGTTTTGAACACGACTCCTTCAGTATTTGAGTACTGACTTCATTTTGCTAGCCGCCTCCACCTATTCCGACCCATTCTTATCCTGGAGGACCCCCTCCTATCCCAATGAATTACCCGAACCAATACGCGCCCCCACTTCCGCCGCCCAATACAAATTATGTTCGTTCACTCGTACTTCTCTCAGATCGCCTTTGACCGCTATCTGTAGAATCCGTCGTATATTCCACCGCAACAATATCAACCTCCACCAGGGCCACCTCCAGGACAGTATCATGGAGCGCCTTACCAACCTCCAAGTTCGTCCTATCCGCCACCGATACAGTCTTATGCGCCTTCAGGACAGGAGGCGCGCTACTTGGGTGTTTCGGTTCTAGCGCCACACGTACATCCTTCTACGGCTATGGCTCCTGGTTATAACCCCTCGGGCGATGTCGAGGCCATCAGGACAGCGACTAAGAAAATGGGTACCGACGAGAATCTAGGTACGCGGTTTTATTGCACGTTTTCTCAACAAATGCAATATTGAAATTTATTTCCAGTGATCTCGACATTGGCGCCACGCACGTCAATGGAGATGATTGCCCTTTCGAACGCGTTTTTAGCCAAGACTGGTAAGACGATGGAGGATACGCTGGATGGGGAGACGAGCTATAATTTCAAGTGAGTGCAACACAAGGGCGTCTAATTGAAGTTTCTGACGGATGATGTAGGACGGCATTGCATGGTCTCGCTCTTGGTCCCCTGGGCTGTGATGTCTGGCTTGCTCATCTGGCTATTGACGGCGCTGGGTAAGTAGCAGAGATTAACGTTATCGTTCGCCTGTACTAATGTATGGACATCAGAACAAACGAGATTTTGCTTACGGAACTCCTACTCGGACGGTCAAACGAAGAACTTCAACTATTGATTGGCGCCTATCAGCAGACTTATCGTCGAAGTCTCGTTGACTCCGTCCGGGATGATCTGAGTGGGAAGACAAAGAGATGTGAGTGCTCATTACAATCATCGACTTACTTTTCCTCATGCAAGCGTAGTGTTCACTATGGCGTTAGCCGCCTCTCGGCCTCCGGACCATTTCCCTGTGAACCCTCAACAGGTTGAGAGCGATGTGCAGGCCTTGTACAAGGCCGGAACCGGAAAGATAGGGACAGACGAGGTAAAATTATTGGCGACGGAAATCGCTTTGTATCTCACAGTATGGATTTTTCAGATTGCCTTCTTTGATATACTCGTTAATCGATCCACGCCTCACCTAACAGCTCTGTAAGTAATGCATTTCCCGATGAATTGCTCGCGACTTATGCGACCCCGTTTAGGTGTAACGCGTACAAGATAAAGTATAAGAAGACGTTGTCGAGGGTGATTAAATCAGAGTTGTATGTTTCATTTTCGCGCCCTGCCTTTACGTGCTTAGTCTTATCTCCGTCTTCCAGCTCCGGCCATTCTCGGGATGCTCTTTTGTATATCGTTAAAGGCGTCAAGGATAAGCGACTAGGCGAGGGTCCAGGTATCTGGCGAGACGTACAGTTGCTCGAGGCCTCGATGAAAGGATTCGGGACGAAAGATGAACAGCTGATTTGGAGGTAAGCACGATAGTTTGTTTTCGGAAGACACACATGCTCACAGTTATGTAGAGTTTTGCGTGCGCATTGGGACCGTCCTCGTATGGAAAGACTGAAGGCGGTCTATCAGAAGCGGTATAGGAAGTCGCTTAGGGACCGCATCAGCGGAGAAACGAGTGGATCGTACAAAAAGCTGATGTTGGCACTTGTTAGTTAGATGAATGATATTAATGTGAAGTAATGTGTATCAGTATAATTCTATGTAACATCCTTTCAATCCGTAACTTTGAGGAAGCGCCGAAGCGGATAATAATCTCTATACAAACGCGCGCGCAGGGCGGTAACCGTCTTTGCGCCGCATTCGACCGCTTTTATCTGTGCTTTCCTTTCGGTGTAATGCGGCTGTTCACAATGAAATTTGACATCGCGGAGCCGCCATACTTACATTCCAGAAGTCCGCGCCGACTTTGATCCTCCTGTCCATGTCATTACTGAGCGCAGGGCTACTAATCTATCCGGTTTACATTTATGTATAAGTAGTTAGTATAAAATATGGACAACCCGAGGCTTCCCGGCCTCTACCCAGAGATAAATACAAGAAGACGTAGAATTAATACGCTCCAATAAGGCTTACTGTCTATGTTTGCGCTCAATATTCCTCTAAGTTTTGGGTGCGCAACAGTCGCTCGTCCCACCATCTGAGATCGCTCATAACACGGATCGTCACTTTGGCTGAGCCGTCACCACGATTTAGCCATGTCCACTTATATCGCACCGCAGCTGTGACCCAGGGTCCGAATTTTCCGGTAACGTAGTTGTTATTGTACGTCGGATTGCCTGTCGGAGCCCCTTTAACGTGGTTATCTTGATTCAGCCAGACGTTCTCGCCACCCTGGTTTTGGCAGTTGCTTCACGGAGGTCAGTAAAACAGCGGGATGGAAGTAGATGGTCACAGCACGTACAAATGGAGGATACCAGGGCTGAGCACAGAGTGCTCATCGCCACTTCCTTCTAAATCGCTTTGCTGCTTGATCTGTTCCGCTTCGGTCATGTCTTCGTCTTTGGGATTCTCGTCCCAGTGACCCAAAGATAGACCTTGATGATTTCCTCGGCAGAAGCTGACGTCCCATCGGAGTGAGAGATGTTTGATGAGATCTTTCCGGTAATACCAGACGACATGGTAGATATCTTGGTCCCCGAATGGTGTGGGTTGTGATGCGTCCAAGGGTACATTTTCGGAGGGATTAAAAGGATTGGGCACTCCTTCAAGGGCAGCACGAGCAAATGGCATGACAGTGAGGGCGGTGATCGATGTCTGAGGTAGGAATGAAGAGGGAACGAACATCGCCGAAGGATTTCGCATCCTTGACAGGTTCATGAGCATGACGCAGCTACACACTTGGCCCGCATGGGACTTGGGACCGAGGGTAGGGAATTGTATGATGGTGTTTTCGTCAAAGCCCTCAAAATTCTTCCACTGCGTAAAGGAGGTTAGTTGTTAAAAGTCACGCAAGTGAGACAAAGACTGCGCACAAGCTCGTAGGGGTCGACGACGAACAGCATGTCGGTATCGATGAATATAACCTTCTCGACATCGACAAGTATCTCGTGTAGAAGGAGTTTGCTCCGCTGAGCGGGATTGTGGCCCATGTTGGCGCGGTTGAGCCGTTCAAAGAGACGGTCGATGGTCACTGGATAGAACGTCACCTAAAGAGGGGTAAACATAACTCAAATCGACCCTACAAGCATACTAACCTCGACGCCGTACATCGGTTTGGTGAACAGAGCAAACTTCTTCTCCAGGTACGGCACATTATCCTCTGTGCAAACGATGTGAAACTGCAAAGGGCGGCTCGTGTGCATGAGTGCAGACTTGATTGCGATACTTCCTTCGTGAGCGATGTTCCCCCCAATCATGACTAGGGATATCGCGACGGGTTCCAGTGGCACATGGACGTACACTGTTTCCACCTGGGTCACCTTCTCAACATGGGTCTGCACTTGTACATCTGGCTCTGGACAGACAACAGGCGGCGGCGAAGGAGCGTAAACGACTGGCTCGTGAATTGCTGCAGCGAGCTTCTGGCGGAGCGGTGTTAGAGAGGTCTGGCTCTCTGGAAGCGTCGGCCAACGGTGGAAGGAGAGAAAGACAAGCAGAAGTAGAGCACAAAGAATGTATATCTTGTAAGAGCGAATCATTGGACGAAATATAAACGAGAGGCGGGGAAGAAAATAAAGAGCATCAGGAGCGTACTCAACGTTGGAATAACCCGCGATAGGAGCCGATCATTCTTCTCCTATTTAGGCTAGGCCCCTGCAGGGATCCACCTGATAAGGATAAACATTGCGCGAGATTCGACGCCCATGTCATTGATGCTGCCGACACATGGCGTATCGTGCCTGGTCCTTTGAAGTTCTTCGCCAGTTAACGGACGGCTGCCCAGCGTTTCGGTGTCTCATGGGCGCGCAGTAATGCACCACACTGAACAGCCATACCCGTCGACAATCAACGGTGGTCCATCCTGACCGTTGGGCCTCTCTCCTCCTGCCGACAGCTAAAACCGTCTGATTGAAGGTGACGTTTATTTCACTGCCAGCGGATTTAGGCAAGCTCCGTATGGCTTGATAATGAGAGTATTGAACGGCCTTGCGAGGAATGAATTGGCCAAAGTTTGTCTTGGGACGGGAGCTTCAGACCGCAACGTGTAAAAATGACCTCAGCCAAGGACCAAGGCCCCGTCCCAGAGTGTCTCGACGATGGATTCCATGAAGTACCGGCGACCGTCTCCAGAAGAACCAGAACACACATGGAAATCAGAGTATCAGAGAATCCTAACTTACCACTCACGAGGTTGCGTGTGAATCTGAGGACAAGGTGGTCCAGCCTCGACAAATTTTACGGTTTTACCGCGGAGAAAGAAGGGCGTTATCTTGTGTATGTAAAGGTCGTCAGCCCGAAAACTTCGTACGCGAACCAAACTCGGACATGACCAATGGACAAAGTCGCGATCAGTGTCGTTACTCATACCGTCCAAGCTGCGGTCACTTCCTCAGAGCAATAAACACTGGACGCTCCAGGGAGGGCACTACAGAGTGCCTGCTCAAGCGAGTAGCGATAGATCAGCCCTGGTAGTAATGCGGATAACTCAGGCCGGCTAACGTACGTTGGAGCACACTTGAAGCGGAGAATTGGAGCCTAGCCGTGGGAGGGCTCAGTTCGTTCTGTCTGTCATGCATCCATCCCATGTGCTCCCTTCCCTCCATGAACGGACAACTGGTGTCTGAAGGCCGCGTTGCTGTAGCGGAGCGAGTCACCGACGAAGCGCAAAACGGGGCGAATGCGCAACACGGCAATAGCGGCGTGATGATGGTTTATTACTGCCCAGAGAGCATGGGTCGGACTCGGTGACTTGTCCGAGCTCCACAGGGAATATGATTACAAACGCCAAAGAAGTAGGATTATCAAAACAGCATGCTTTCCTCGTCTTCCGAGCCGTCCCCGTCCTCGCCCTCGTCCTCGTCTTCAGAGTCCACATACATTTCAAAAGGATCGTAGTTTCGACGGCCGTTATACGGTCCCCAAGGCCTATCAGCAGTCAGTCCCAATATATCCCGAACCAACTGGAACTCCAGATCGTTAGCACACTTGGGTAACGCCATGTAATCCTTGTCCGTATCGAAGATCGCATGGAATTCACGGTCGCCCAGCCAAGACTGATCTAGCGCACCATCTATTATGGCATCGAGAGCGTATTCTACTTTCCCGCCCCGTTGAAAGTAAAAATTCGTAGAAATGTCGTTCCGAGCGACTTGATTGACTTTGTCAAGGGAGAACGAGGCGTTCGAATTTTGAAGAAGATCGTAGAGGACACCAAACACAGAAATGTAACCAGCATAGAACGTCCTATAGAGCGAGGAATGGTGCTGCAGAGGAAGATAATCACTGGCGACGTCGAGCAAAAGGGTTCGGATGTCAATGACTTGGCGAGGCGTGAAATACTCCAGATTGTCAGGCATCATGTCCCTGAAAAATCCTGCCTGACCTATTTATGTATCAGAAATAACATCGATCGAAGGGCTCGGGAGTGAACGTACAGCTTAGCTGGAATCTCATGCGGGGAGATAGCCATCCGGCACCACAACGACCGCATGTGCATCCATACCTGTTGCGAGAAACGTACTCGTCATCAGAGAGTCCATCTACCGAGAGATTCATAGCATTTTTCAGAAGATATTCGATCCTAAGACTCGACTCTGGATAACCGTTCCAGCACGGCAACAGTGTCTCGGAGAACTCCCGCAGAGACCTCATGCTGCCTTGAAGGATCTCTAATGGCGTAAGGCCATCACCATTCTCGTAGTTGAAGAGATCATGACGGACACCGAGCTCAAGAAGCTTTCGAACAGCATGAATATTTTGAGAGGCGGTAGCGATAAAGATAGGACGAAGTCCATCAGGGTCAGGGCGAGAGATTGAAAGAGGATCTTTGTCGAAGAATGATTGGATCGTATCTGTGATAGCTGGAGTCATGTTCCCCACGATAGAATAATGCAGAGGGAAATTTTCTTCGCGCTGATTCCGAAAGAAATCCGGTCCATGGATCTTGAGCTCTTCCTCTGCTGGAGAAGGCGCACAGAAACCGTCACCAATGTAGCCGGCATCATCCTCAGGCTGAATGAGGCGAGATGGATGGTGAGGAAGAGGGGAGTATCCGAAGAATTTGGTCCTTCCGACGCGCCTAAAATTATTCTATGAAAGATTAAGTGCGCATATAATCAGGTCGACACGAATATCTTACCTTGCGAAAGAAACTTAAAAGACCGGGATCATCAAATTTCTCCCTACTAATCGGAAACGGCCAACACATCACGAAATCCTCGTCTCGAACGTGCTCAGAATCGAAGAGTTTGTTGAGCAGCAGTGATCCTATCCCTTGCCGTTGGTACTGTCAAATAGGGTCAAAAATGCAGTGACCTCGACAGAAAGAAGACTTCAGACCTTCTCGATGACATCGATATGGGTAATGTAGATGATCTCGCCTTCACTCAATTCCTCCCCCCAGCATCCTGTGCCGCTACGATAACCTTTAGCGACTATATGCGGTTTGATACGCCCGAATTTATCGAATAAAGTTGTTCCAAAAGTATTCATTTCCTCGCTTTCCATATCCATTGCTTCCAAGAACCGATTAGAGCACCTCGAGCGAAAGATATGCAAGGCATAGAGAGATCCAACAGAGCCATGAATTAGATGAGCAACCTTAATCCGGATTGACTTCATGAGCCACGAAGTTTCGATGGTGGGCTTGACCTTGAAGGTAGTGGTGAGTTCTGGGAGAGAGATGGACATGGTCGATGTCCGTCGAGAAGAAGAAGCGTGGTAAGCAGATACTAGAGACTGCGAGACTGACGGCCTTTATATAAATGTCATTAGAAATACACGACCACGTGATAAGGCGCGTTGAAGAATTTCAATTTATGTATAATTTGTAGCTTGGCAAGACTGAGAAAGATGCTTTATAGCGGAACGTCTTTTGGAACAGAATCAGAGTCGGTGCGCAAGTATACATTTTGTATTTTTAACTGATAGTCACAGTCAGCCGTCGTTTGAGTGCTTCAGATCTGCTCACGTTCCGGTGCATTTTTATTTATTTTGTTACACACTCCGACTAGATGTAAATCATAATTTCGTAGAACATTCAGTTGCAGTTGGCGTTAAGCCCCTAGGCATTTCTAGTAGCGCATTTCGTCGGTGGTTGAATCGGTACGATGGCAAAAAGCCTGAATCGAGCAATAGGAAGACCATGTAAACATCACGAACGCCACTGTCCCACTGCGCTTTCCCCGGCGAGATGGAAATGTTTCCTGGGAAGCATAGTAGATAATACATGTCAGACAATATATAATATATGTACACCACAATACAACAACAATCAATCAAAGCAATACAACCAAAACATGGGATTAAGGCTCGGACGTCAAGGATGAATCCTTGTCTACTGACGGATGAACCATGTAATACAACTTGAGATTCTCCCCCTCTGCAGGTCCCGAGGATTCCTGAGATTCGCCGTCCATAGAAGGTAGGGAGTCTTGAACATCCCCCCTCATTTCTATAAGGTAGCTGTCCTATTCAAAGGGATCAGTAAAATGTACTTACATCATTCATCACAGGAAATGCTCACCCGGGCCAACTTCTTCAGCATCTTCGTGATAAGTTCCTTTTCATAATCTAGCTCGTCCTCAGTCTGCACCTCCCCGCCGTCGACTTTCAGTTCGAGATACCAATCAATGAGTTCATCCTTATCAAGACCCTGTCCGGTTGTCCGCTCGACTTCGGAGAGATGTAGAATAATCAGTTCCTGAAGCATCATATACTTGTCATGCGTGATGACTATCTTCCTCTTGGGCGGTGCGGCGGGACGGGGGCCGACGTCTGAAGGAGGTAATTGGGACGTTGAAGCCTTCGGGGTTTCTGGGGCATCCTTGGAAGAGGAGGGACCGTTAGGAACACCGGAGCTCTCATCCATCTGTGTTTGGCTCTCTTCAACACCCGCCATTTCAACATCCTCAGATGCTTGAGGGGCCGGGTGGACAGGCGCCTCACGTCCACGTTCACCCTCAAGCTCTTCCTCATCGAAATCAATGTCATCTTGCTCGACGTGAATGATAGATTGTCGCAGAAGACCGTAAGCCTCTCGCACGAAAGCAGGCGTGATCTGATAGAGTGCATAAGCAAGGAGTCTCGCAGGTCGGCATTGTAATGGTTACCTCGTTCGTACAATTTGCCCGAGCAATGGCCTCGCTCAACCGAATCATGCTCTCCAGCTGCCGTACGGTAATACGGTATGAATTTCGGCCTACGCCTGTGGCATCGTCTTGGCGCAGAATCCTGTACTTTTCAACGAGCACGTCCGCAGCTTCTCGACTTAGCTAGAGGAAACATCACGATCAATAACTCAAGGACCGAAGACAAACGCCATACCTTGGGATTGAACGTCCTCGCATACCGAATGTACCTCTGTAATGTCTCTGTGCTGAACTCAGGATTGATCGCCTCGTCTTGGAAACGGTGAACGTTAACGATATGCTTCGCTATGTTCAAATCCGTTTTCTCGTCGCACTCATCGAGAACGACGAAGAAGAGATCGAAACGACTCATGATGGGTGCGCTCATAGCGACATTAGTTCTCAGAGTCTTTTTGCGATCGTATCGTCCACCGATGGGATTAGCAGCAGCAAGGATAGATGTCCTCGCGTTGAGCGTTGCGTGAATACCAGCCTTGGCAATGGATATCGTTTGCTGTTCCATGGCTTCGTGAATGGCGACTTGGTCTGAGATGTCCATTTTGTCGAATTCATCAATAGCACAGATACCATTATCAGCGAGCATCAAGGCACCTGCTTCGATGGTGAAGTCGCCTGTTTCTTCGTCCTTCACAACTGCGGCGGTTAGACCGGCAGCTGATGAAGCTTTGCCAGAGGTGTAGACCGCTCGGGGAAGGAAGGAACAGATGTACCTATCATCTCATGTTTAATAACCGCCCTGGGAAATACGGGACACACTCACTTCAGGAACTGCGATTTCGAGGTTGAAGGGTCACCGACAATGCAGATATTGATGTCTCCACGAAGATGCATCCCTTCAGCTGTCTGCTTGTGCACCCCACCCATAAGTTGCAACAAGAGACCTTTCTTCACAATTTCGTGTCCATAAACCGTAGGCGCCATACTCTCCACAAGGCGAGCATATATATGATCAGACTCAATCATAGCCTTCAGTTCGTCGAACTCAGGCTCCGTAAGAGTCTGAACGAATGCCTGTCCGCTGTCTTCCCCGGCCTCTTCCTCCCCGCGTACATTCGTACCTCCCTGTCGGAAATAAGCAGTGAGCTTGAAAGTTTATAGTAAACAATATATATACTTACTCGTGCATCAGCATCGTGTACCATGCATGCCAAGAATGCAGTCTTATACTGCAAATCCCTAACACCTAAGCTCTTCAAACCTGTAACACCAGTTCCTCCAACGCCTCCAGTAGCGGAATTAGTACTGTTTCGATTTGCTTCCCTTTGGAGCTGCGCTTTATTGCCGCCCGGTAGACCTAATTGACTGACATCGGGAACAACAATAAACGTGCCAGTGAAGACGCATTTGTCTCCGGCTTTTGCACGTTCAACGAGCTCAGAGCGCAAGATGACATCTAGAGAGCGTGGCATGGATCCGGTGGGTATCTCGGAGGGATTTTCTTGTATACGGACTTTTTGCCAGTCAGTGAATTTAGAGCTGTCAATTTGTAGCTGCCACGCAGTGCGATTGCCGCATGTAGGGTTCGGGCAAAGGGAAGGCTAATGAAGGAAACCTAATGAGGCATCGAGGATTGTAAGAACCAGCTAGAACACCCACCTCCGTGTACTTGAATTGCTGCTCTACGTCGTTAACTTGCCCTTTACACACTTCACAAACAAAGCTCCCAAAGAGTAGTTCTGGTCGCACTTCGCTTGTTCGAGTAACGGTGCCACTGATGCTCATCAGTGTCCCAATTTTCTCCGTCTTCAGATCTCTGATACCGGATACTAGGGGCAGATGGTAGAAGGCGATGTTAAACTCTCGAGACTGGAGGTTCGCAGAATCAGTGGTCGCAGCTGTGGGGTTGATTTTCAGATATTCGGGCTCGAATTCCGTGACGAGATTAAGGAGTGCACGGCGAAGGTAGGGGAGGAACCGGTAGTACTGCTTTTGAATCGCGTCCGCGAGGACATCATCCCTCGCCAATAGATGTCCGTAGTCAACGTAGAGTGTGGTAAGCTCATACTCGCGCATCGTATGAACCTGCTCGACGTAGACAAGCTCGCCGTCCGGTGCATCTGGAATATCTCCATCAGAAGCGGGCGTCGCTGCGAGCGCGACATCTTCTGTGAAGCTGGGCTAAGGTATGTAAGTTGTTCTTGGAGTTGGTAGATACACCCACGTCTTCAAAAAGGTTTCAAAGCTTTCAGCAACGCTCTCTCCGACCGCATCTCGCACCAAAGGAACATCGCGTCGTGCGTCGCCATTTATACGTTTTCTTCGTTTAGAACCTGCTGCGTTACCGTCCTCTTCTTCATTACCACCGTCATCATCCAAATCCAAGGCATCTGGTCGTCGAGGTGTCCCACTAGCGGCCGGCGTTCCAGTGCGCGATCTGGTGTTAACATCCTCAGAGGGTGGCTCCGGCGCACTGCTAGGCGGTAGAGAGGATTGACGATGCTGTCGGGGAGACGAGAACGACATAACGAACTGAAAGGACGAAAAGAAAGACGCGCGCGAAAATTGGCGTGCGGTGTGACCTGTCACACATCTCTTGAGGGCCGGTGCTTGCGCGAGTCCATGTGGCTTGGCGGACCGGAGGCCTCGGCCTAATTTGATGTCGCGTGACGCAATATGCTCCAGACACTCGACGTCATAGGACCCAGCAGTATAAAGGGCCACTTGTGCTACCACCGCTTCCTTCCATACACCCATCATCTTAAGTACTCATCGTATCCATTCAATTACAATCTCGCCCTCCTCCATCATGACGAAATCTATCAGCAAGGTCATCTACAAGCCTGACTCTCAGTCAACGGACGAGTTCTGCCTACTCGTGCACACTGAGGAAGTAAGTTGTTACTCAACATCGCAATCCTTAAGTCGCTGATGACTTTTCTCCAACGTTGCAGTATAAGAAATGGAAAGCTGGCGGTGAGTAATTCATCCGATCGTCGACAGTCACAAGGTTTATTTTTTTTCCCCCCAGATACGTGAATGAAATTTTATCTTCTCTTGCATGCGCATGACATACTTATGCCAATATAGTTCCATCCCACTGGCAGACGTAGTGGATTGTAAGTACCGTACTCTCTTTCATATCGCCACCCCTCATTTACGCCGCGTTATCCCAGCTTACCAGGCGTTCCACTCTGGTCAAGGTCCGCAGGGGATTCTCGGCAAACCATCTAATCAACAATTGGACACTGTTTTCGGCTCGTCGAAAGACGTTGACGTTGCTTTAATCATTCTCGAGAAGGGCAGGCATCAGGTGACAGAAGGTCTGCAGGGCGCAACGTTCAATTCCACAAACGCGACGCGAGGAAGTGCGGTGCTTGACAGCAGGGGCAAAGGACTTAGTGGTGTATAGGTCTGGGACACTGAGGCTCGTCTTATGCGAAGAAGTCAAACCAAGCAAATATACTGTATCAGCAACCGCATGTTATTAGCATTGTCATGTTTTCATGTGTATCCTCACATCAATGTCGTCACTATGAGAAATCTGTCAAGCTATATTCATCAACCTATCGTTCACTTTGGCCTCTTATCTATGAAGTCTATATAGTATGTATTGTATGTAAAAGTATACCACATGCACATGCAATCGTCAACAATCGTAACAATACAACAGACGCCCAATTAAGTCTTGCCCTTGGGCGCCGTTTTGCTGAACAGTTTCGCCTTCTCGATAGCGGCATTACCTAGACAGAAATTAGATAGATTCCAACACCATCCTGGAATTAGAGCGTACTTTGTCGAACCAAATTCCTCTTGTAATCGACGATGCTGATGTCCTCCTTCGTCAAGTTCTTGATGGTCTTATTTGCCACCTCCCACAGTTCTTCGGCCACTTGAGATATCAAACCTAGAGCAGGTTGTGTTTGAAAAGGTGACATGCAATGTGAACGATAAGCTTACGGAAATCGTGGGACACGATGACCACTCCTCCCTCGAATTCTTTGATGGCCTTAGCCAAGGCATCGATGGATTCCATATCCAAATGATTGGTGGGTTCATCTTCATACGTATTAATTGGTACTTTATAGCGACACAGAAAATTCGCGACTTACCAAGCAGCAGGATGTGCGGGTGTTCCATGGCCAGTTGAGCGAACACCACTCTAAGGAGATGATAGTCAGAGCCGAACTACTGAAATGAAAAATTTCCGCATACCGATTCCTCAGACCATCTGAAAGTTGCCGGATCGGCGATGTCTGATGGCTTCCTGACAAACCAAAGCGACCTAGCTGCGCGCGCCACGCCTAAGAAATAACATCAATGGGCGGAACTGTGTGATGAGGTGAAGACCTACTTGAATATCCTTCTCCGGGAACTTCTGGCTAAACAACTCCTGGAAATATTCGATTGGGCATTTGTCATAGGGTAGTTGGTCTGCACTATGTTGCGAATACTTCGCAAGCTTCAGAGCAGCATGTTTGGAGACAGTTCCCTGCGACGGTTGAAGTACTCCGGTGATCAAGTGCAGCAGCGTTGATTTACCAGCACCATTAGCGCCGAGGATGGCCACTCGGGAATCCATACTAACGGCTATGAGCGAGGACTTCACAAAGACAGAAACAAGACACACTCTATACCGAACGATAGACGCTCATAGAGATAATCCTCCTTCTTGCCCGAGTACGAGAAAGCCACCTCATCGAACGCAATGATAGGCGGCGGGAGTTTCCGGATATCCTCAAAGTTGAAACGTAAAGGTTTGGGCATCTCAATTTTCTCGATCAATCCAGCGGCTTCCATTTTGTCGAGAATCTTTTGCTTGGATTTAGCTTGACGGACGAGGTTAGCGTAGGTACCGGCAGATGCAATGAATCTAAACGTCTGTCAGAATGATGTATGGCGAGGTTGGCAAGGCAGACAGACTTTTTGATGTGCAGAATTTCTTCCTGCTGCTTGTTGTACGCCTTCATTTGGTTCACTTCGTTTTCCTTCTTTGTTCGCACGTACACAGTATAGTTACCCGTGTAGTAGACCAATTTCTTCTTGGTCGTCAAATCCATGATGTTCGTACAGACTGAGTCCATGAAATCCTGGGAGTGCGATGTGATAACGAGGATGTGGTTGTACGTCGACAGGTATGCTTCGAGCCACACCACAGCACCGAGATCGAGATGGTTAGTGGGTTCGTCAAGCAAAAGCAGATGAGGTTTGACGAAAAGTGCTCGAGCGAGAGCCACGCGCATCCGCCAACCACCACTCATGTCTTTTGTGGGTTTCTTCATCATAGCTGGAGAGAACCCAAGACCGTGAAGGATACTTCCCGCTTTGGTTTCGAATGTGTTAGGATCAAGTTCCTCGAGCTCCTCGTACGCAGCGTCAAGAGCGACTTCATCGACATCATCTGCGACCGAAAGCTCTTCTATATAGGCCTCGAGCTTGGCGACCTTTTGTTTGGCGGAAGCAACAATGAAGTCGACGGCATTGACATCTGACGGTTCAGCCTCCCCTCGTACAAGGTAAATATCGATGTGTTGCGGTATTTCTATGTCGCGCTCAGCAATGGATTGGAGGAATGTTGACTAAGCCGTAACAATTAATAGGATGCAAGACACACAGCAGCTAAAAGGCGCACCTTTCCAGAGCCGTTTTCACCCAAAAGGCCATACCGTTGGCCATAGTTGAGCGCTATCTCTGCATTCTCGACAAGGAGACGGCCGTGAAAAGAAAGAGTATACGAATCTATCTTGATGTCTCGAGCTTTCACATCGGATACGAGCACTCCGGCTGCGCTCCTGCAACATTGTCGACATTAGAAATAGGACAAAGAAGCATTTATATACGCACCTTTCCGTTGCAAGATTGAGCTTTGCCATCGAAGTGAGATCCTCTTGGCTCGTGGCAGCGCTCATGCTGGTAATTGGGGTATTGACACTGCTTCCGCCATTGACTGAGCCCGACGGCGTAGACGTTGAAGTGGAGGCACCAGTACCACCGGCTGCTTTTTTGGCTGCTTTTTCAGCAAGACGCTTTTGTTTGGAGGCTGAGGGTGCCATGGTGGTCGGCTGTCAGTTATCGATCCCTGAAAACTTCATCAAATTTTGGATATGGTGATTAGTCATGATGGCTCGTGACTGGGGTACACTGTACCGTACAGCATCCGAATCGACGGAGCAAGTGAATTCTTTTTGCGAACACTGCCCCTACCTTCATTCAAGTTCAGGTGCTTCACTCTGACTCTTTGGTTCTCTGAGCTCTTTGCATAAATTCATACTCTCTGGCATCATATTGTTAAAATACCTATGGCTTAAATTTTTGGCAAATGGTGAGATGAGGCTTTACCTCGAAAGACAGCCGCTCGTGGACTCTATGCAACGCGTCGTAGACACAAGCCAGGTATGCAGTGAGATCGATACCGACCCTTCAACTGCAGATAGCTCTTCCTTCGATAGCCCCCAGAGATACCTGATCAGATGTGGGCTCGTACCGCCGGAGGAACAAGGGGTCTAAACGACCAACAATGTTCTCCGATCTTTGTTTTTCAGTTTTTGTACTAATGCATCGTGTACAGGTATCTATGCGAGTCCAGTTCTGTATCATTGACTATAGGATGGAAAGGTGTGAGCTGCATGTCCGATTCCCCGTAAACAACATGAAAGCTTCGTCTGATTATCCCTTCTTGCTTAACCCCCTCGAGCCCATGACTCGGATTCCCTTGAACACCAAGAAGCTCTCCTATCGGACCAAGCCTGCTTTGGTATCGACTCTCGTGCGTGGACCTCGGAAGGACCCAAGAGGACGTTCACTGATGGAAGCGGTTTTATTTAATGCACACATTTTAGCTGGCGACGGGCGTGTTTTGACACAGAGAGGCTGAGAAATGCAGTGGGGAATTGTCGAGTGGGGGATAGGAAGGATCATTATAGCTGTTTGATCTCGCGGACCTGATGGTGTAAAGCAATACTCAACCGTCCAATCTGTAGACGCGGCCATCTATTCCGAGTCTAGACGCTGCCGTATAATACTACCTGCCTACCTACCTAACTGTACTGTACTAAGCAATTTGAATGTCCTTCTATGATAGGATTGTTTTTGTAAAAACTGAGGCTCCGGAATGCTACCATAGGGCAAACAATTTCATCGTACACTGCATAGCCAGCCGGCAGAGCCTTTCCCCCTCAACCCTAGACCGCTAGTAGATAATAGCCTGGTAAATCGGCTTTATGAGAAACTCGTGGAACGCGTTATTGTATATAAAGGCTGGCGCCCAGGGCGCGCGCGGGTGTATGTGCATATCACTTCCTGGTTCTCAGATGTAGAGACCGTTCTGGGGCTTATAGATGCCCAACATGCACCTAATGCAGACACTACAGCCTCGCATCACACCGAGCCTCAGAAGTTACACAGTTGGGTGGCGACTATTTTGGGCGAGTCAAAATAGAATCGGGGACCGGCATGAAACCGCCACTACAGGTATTAAGTTCCGGAACCATAACCAGATCATCCATAATTTCGGAATTCCTCGTGTGGTACTGGAGACTTAGAGGATTCCACGAGCTTCCACATCTCCAGGAACCAGGCAAACGGTGAAGAGTTTTTGACTACTCCTGACTCCCAATGATTTCGGCCCGAACAAAATTCGACGGAAATGCATTGCGGAGCATTTCCTTAGACGGGGAGAGTTCCGCTTCTCACCGGATGGAAACTGTATGGAGCAAATTTCTCAGCTGTAATACCGGGGTGGGGTCTTCCCAAATTGGGAATGCCGTTCGGCACCCATCAACTTAGATTCAGGAATCTAGTTCGGCAACGCGGCATCGAACAAATTCAACGGTACAACCAAACAAGACACGCACACTCCAATTTGGGCTCTTGAATGAAAGATAGTTCACAACTTGAAGGATGTTTGAACCTTCCCCCCCCCCTTCTCCCCCCCTTTCCTCTCCTCTCTCTGTTCCTCATCATTGTGAGTATGAAGATAACCCAACATCGATGCCCAAGACGCCCATGCCAGTCACCGGTTGCCGAGAAGAACGAGCTTCCTTGCAGAAAAGCATTGCTCATTGGTATCACGGGCAAGGAGAAGAAGCTGCGCACACCCCATCGCGATGTTCTTAACATGAAGGACCTTCTCATCAGTACGCTTCCATAGCGCAATCAGAGGACACTGACGTTCATGTTCACTCGCACCCGCAGAGGATTATGGCTATGACAACGCGAACATCACCACTCTCTTAGATGACGGAGAATCTACCGAGGGACAGCCCACGCGGTCAAACATCGTTTGTAACTTCCGCGAAACCTGGCCGTCTGTCGTTCTGATCAGAGAACTCATTTCAGATTCGTGAGATCAAAGCACTCGTCCTGGACGCGAAACCTGGCGACCGTTTCTTCTTTCAATGTAGGTAGTTTATCTGCATTGCGCTATTGAAGTTTGTTGACTCTGGGATTCAGACTCCGGTCATGCTGGACAAGTGGAGAATAAGAATAACAGCGAAGAGGACGGGATGGATGAATGTACGCGTCGTCTTTCCGTATCAAAATTCTCCTTCTGTTCCTCATACTTGGGTAGGCTTGATTCCTTGTGATCACAACGATGGGCATGGCTCGAGAATGATCATGGACAACGTACGTCGCTCAACCGCTCAACTGTCACGTCGATTTCACAGAGTCAACGGGCATCAGGAGTTACGGCTGCATCTTGTGGACCCCTTACCCATGGGAAGTAGCCTAGTTGTATGTTGAGTTCCATCTCGTCAGCGTTACCGTTCTGACACGGACTGTAGGCCGTTTTTGATTCTTGTCATTCCGCGTCGCTCTTGGGTGCGTATTAGACTCCATACGAGCGCGCCTACAGGACCCTAATTATTACTACTGCAGATCTCGACCATTTTCGTTGTAATAGAGTTTTTGTCCCTTGGATATCTAAAGGCCGCCGCAGGTCCGACTCTATATGGAACCGTAATGGTACGAATCTCAATATCAATCTGGAGGCGCGCTCTAATTACCGGTCACACAGTGCGACGCCAAGCGATGCTCCTAAGCAGGTCCGTGTATCAGACGAAACGTGTCAGTAGGACGGTTGTCAAGTCCAAGAAAACCTCCATCGAGAGAATCGCGGACTCGAATATGGATGTTCATATAAAAGCCACCCGATGTCTGTCAATTAAATCGAATTGCGAGAAAGACGTCAGATGGCTGGATGATACAGATTCGTCCCCTATTCCCAGGTGTGATTCTCCCATTGCGATGTGGCCCTGCGATGGCTTTTGCAAGCCTTCCGACGTGGAATTTCCGCATGTGGTGAGGATCGTCTCCCGCGGCTTGCATGAATAAAACATATCTTACAGCCTTCGCAGATATCTCTGGGGTCTTGCAAGGATGACCAGTTATCCTGGGAGGACAACGAAGGTGCCTCTATGACTCAAGTAGGTGTTATCAGTTGAGCTCCAAAATGCTTACGCTGATTTTCATCCCAGGCTCTTATTGATATCCTCAGTACGCTGCCATAATGATGTCGAGGGGCGGTGGGGGATCTGATTGTGTTTTCACAGAAAAAGACCCTCACCCATCGTTGAAAGACCTCATGACGAATGTCAGGTATGCGGCGAGTATACTTTGCCCCATTTGTTCGCCGCATTAATATTGTGTCGTCGTAGCCACGAAGTACATAAGGCTTCGTTAAACTTGCACAGCATCGTTAAGACATTCAAGAAAGACTTGAAGAAGTGGAACAGAGACAGAGGCCCAGAAGCAGCCGTATCTGTGCCGGACGACGTGGTCCTGGAGATGGACAACTTCCAAGATCCCCAGGTTAGCGTTCTAGAGTGTCTATCCATCCATTCGGTGATCCCATTTACTTCGGTAGCTCTCCAGTCACAAACCCCTAGTATATTCTCTCGCCTTCATCTTTATCCGCTCGTTTCCTGACTTGTCTGTCGTAGGATATGAATGCCCCCTGGGCCTTATAATACCTTGGGCTATGCTAAGACGTCTGGGCTTCAGCAAGCTCACTTATTTCCCTTGTACAATCATGCCAATCATCTGTGTTCCTGAGCTATGGATTATCATTACATCTTAGTCTTATTGCATTGTATCATAAATCACTTGTTATATCAATTAATTGTAAATCTACTAGCGGGTGACCCAGCCTTGAGCAGTATGAGAGCCCTGTCGCCGGCACCGCGGCGGGCCCTGGGTGAAGACCGGGAAAACGGTAGTCGGGCTGAGCGATGAGCACTGACTAAGCTTTGGTTGTGAACAAGTTCAACTTTACTCTGAGTCTTTTGCAGGCTTTTGCATCACGGTGTCACTATCGCGAGAGGAACACCGCCGTCAGCTACTTGCAAAGTACCCTCCCCCTCCTTTATGGAAGCGAACTTTGACACGACTGTGCTGTGCCTCCGTAGAAATCACCTTTTCAATCTGTCGTTGGCTGTGGCTTAGTCCATGTCCAGTACCTTTACTTTCGATAGCTCTGACAACTTTAGTGCAGAATCCTTAGGACGCTGGATATTTTGTAAAACGAACTAGAGGTCCCGAGGAAGTCGCTTCCCTGCGTTTTGTATGTACCCATACGTCAATCCCAGTTCCAAGAGTGTTCGGCAGCATCAACTTCCGGGGAAAGAATTGCGTTTTCATGCAGAGGCTCCCTGGCCGGGACGTTCTTCAAATACGCTGGAATCGACTCACAGATGCAGAGAAACATAATATACATGCCCCGGGCCACCTCTGCGGCTTTGTGGAAGAACTCAGAGCCATTCCTCCTCCCAAAAGCCCTGCCATATGCTCTGTTCTTGGGGGCCCAGCAAGGGACTACAGGATCTGCACAGATGGTCCTCATGGTCCCTATGCAGATGAAGCAGAAATGAACTTCCAACTACGTCTCGACATCCCGTTCGACGGCATTCGACGTGTCTACTCTATGATATTCGCAGCCTAGCCCTTGAAAAGATCGTTTGAGGAACCACAACGTGCTGATAAGATCATTAGATCGCATTCCCGCAGACACCCTCTCGTTTTCACGCACAGCAACCTAGCCCAACATAACATCATGGTTGATAACGGTAGAGTGACCGGTATCGTGGACTGGGAGTGCTCTGGATGGTATCCTACACAATGGGAATATCTCAATGCTCTGTTTACAGAGCCGTGTGATATAGAGTGACGAACAGGAATTCATAACTTCTTGACACCTTTCTCATTTGAAGGCGACGTCGACGCTCGGTTTGAATGGGGTTCACTGAAATGGAAAGGTGATTTGGTACGCATCTCGATTTACTTATTGAGTACATGGTCACTGATATTACATCTTCTAAGAAGCTACCAATGCATGCACCGATTTGATGGCTATACCAGCCGCTGGCTGAATCTG
>JAUEPT010000327.1:0-29431 GCA_030435635.1 Armillaria borealis | reverse complement strand
AGGTACATTTGGATCTAAACTAGCGAAAGGAACGGTCGCGGTCGACGACACTGCGTATCCGTCGACGACGCGTTGACCGTCTGAGATACGGTACTGGAAGGTTCGCTGGAAGACGTGGCGCGCTTCGAGGGGGCAGCGTCGACGAGCGGCGCCAGGAGGGTAAGCACTACCAAGACAATAGAGATTCGGACCATCACGATTGAGAGCTTGGTCGATTGCTGAACAGTATGTGAATTTTCCAGAGCCTCTTATACGTTTCTTAGAGACGCGGTAGATGCCCTGTTTCCTGCCTCGTAGGATAGTACGGGTTATCGATACCCCCGATATGGATGAATTAGGAAGAAAAGGTCACTAGAAATGGCCAGAGCAGTGAAGCACGAAACACAGGGACTGTGTAGAAGGGGTGATATTGATGCGTCTACTAGATTGAGGAGACTATTACACGCGCGTAAGATGTAGACAGTTCAAAAATAGCTTACGCGAAAAGACAATTTTAGCCATTGAATAAAGAATAGCCTTCGTCGCATAGGTCCATGTGGAAGAAGCCTGTTCTGAAACTACCGCTTGAACCTGTAGTGCCAACGCCAACTGGTCACATAGGACGACGGGTGTTGTAGCAATGGGGCCGGCGTAAAGATGTTCATCCTTGACGCTCAAAAATAGCGAAGTCAGAGCATAAATTCGCTTCTTCAATAGATAAGATAGCATATGATCGAATTTTTTGTGAAAACCCACGAGGGATCGTCCTTGACAACGGTCGAAGAAATATCCTCTAAGCCATCCTAGGAGAAAGAGTCCGAGTGCCTTAGATAACAACTCCAAAAGAATTTTACGAATTACTCACTTGAAACAATCAAGTAGCCTCGGGCACCCGGACGTAAGGCTATCTGAAAATTGTACGAAACCCAACTTTCTTCGCTGCCCTCCAACCATTCCCCAATCCTCGCTTACGACCGGGCAAACCCAAGCCGTATTGACGGGAAACCAATTAATGTTACGATCGGATTTTTGCGTGGCGTCCACGGAGCGTCAAACACTTCAGGCTAGTAAGCATACATAACCCTGGAAATAATGTAAAACGCGAAGGTCCACTTTCTTAGTTGTATATGGCCTCATTACGATCCAATTCATGATATCAACATCCATCTCGGACTTGATCTCGGTCCGGAGTTCTGGATACCCGCCGATTTCTTGGTTATCGTGCACCGTGCTGCATGGAGATGTTGCCAAAAAAATGTCATCCTTGGGAGTCGAATGCATCTTTAGGCATTTCAGCAGATAAAGATGCTCTAAGCGTAGCTTGAGATGATATTGCTGTCCACGCGAAAATCCGATCATACTTGTTCTTTTCTTTTTGAGCGAAATCTATAATGCCTGTCAAAAATATGAACTCAAAAACCGGACTGTATATCAGCACTTTGCACTTCCCCCCTCGGTGGCTACGCCGGAGTAATCGGTCCGTTCCAGGTGCGGCGGAATTAGAAAACGGAGGCTCCGAATTTCCGTCGAATCGTCGAACATCGTGACACGATTGCAACGCCATCAACATTTGAGATGATGCGCGCATGATCAGAGGCATTCTTGATGGCAGCTTCACCACAGCTTCAAATGGGCTGTCTTAGAACCATCGTGATAATGAGGGATAGAGCGCGAGTCGGACGACTTCACGCAATCTTTGAGAACAGCTGAGGCGACTCTAAGATATCTTTTATGTATTATTTCATCGCTAAAATTTAGAGGACTCACAGAATATCGTTATAAATATAACTAACAACGGTCATGAGGACTACCCTTGGATCTAGAAATGTTTCAAGCATCAGCTTGGACAATTATGGTAAATCTCATGAGAAAGTATCAAGTATCCTGGATTGGACGACCCGACGGCGAATCGAAGTAGGAAAAAAGTTGGAGCGGTGGTCCCTTGCCCCTACCCTTGTGACCTTTCACAGACTGGGAGAATTCCCGTTGTCTTGCCTCTTTATGACATCCTGCACGAATAAAACAGGTCGGCGGAGGTGTTTATACAGCTACGGGAGAACTACTAACCTTCCATCTTCCCACTAGCTGTCATCCGGCTGTCATGGTGAGATCCTTGGGAAGTAATGCGTCCGCAAGACGACACGTAGGGATTAACCTGCAATCTATGAGAAATGCCAAAAATGAATTTAATCTGAGACCAATGAAGAAGGCTAGCATATCATGTTCGATAGAATGGGGATGCACCGTTGGAACGAGCAGCATGATTATGAGCGGTGACCATTATGCAGAGGATAGCCTGGCAAATCTAACGATGAGACCCGTATTGAGCCCGCCGAGATCTGTTTATCTGTAGTGTGAGAGATGCTGCGTTCTCACGGCTTTGCCGTGTAAACGACGGCAAGGTCGCAGCTCTTTAATCATCATCTAATTAGAACAAGACTGCGGAGAGACGCATCGCGAAGTCGTTGAAAGGAACCAACCACGGGGTGATGTACGTCTCTATCTCTAGACAAGCATATTTCTGCACCTCAGAAAGGGAAAGACACGGGTGAACGTTGAAACGTGAGGCATTTTGCAGGAGACCAGCCGACAGAGAAAATGGACAACGATCAGAACGGCGTAGTTAGCATGGTTTGCCAGGACAATGCGAGACGGCAGGATCTAGATGGAAATGTGGATAATCGTCGAGAGTGCCAGGTTCGATACGATCCATAACCCATAGACCGAGAATGAGCGAGGCTGAGCATGGTAAAGCCTTTCATGAAGCATTTTGCAGCAGCCGGCTGGTTGCATTGCGCCATGACTGCCTCGACATGTGTACGGAGGCTTATGATGAACTAAGCAAACCAGTTCGGTAAGATCGTACCTAGAGAAGGACCTCTATGTGACCCATCCGCATATGCGAAGCGGATCGCGGGCATTCGAAATCAAAATTTCTGTCAGTGGCGCTACGAGTCAGGAGTAGCCCGGTTCGCAAACGGTCTTATCAGGAGAGACCAGATCAATAATGGACGTAGGCTGCACGATATCGTGCTTCGATATGTGTTTGGGAACCCGGAGGGTACTAACAGTCGAAGGCACCAAGTCTAAGATGTCGAGGACTTCTGAATGTGTATCAGATTCAGAGATTTGGTCTAGTGAGCGCTTAGAGAACTCGGCTAGCTCTTGAATCATCAGGGATCCAGAGAGGAAACTGCGGGACATGACCGAGAACCACCGTCAAACTGTGAAGGAAGGTAGGTAGGTGGCGTTACACGGCAGTGTCCACACAGTGAACGCCGAATTGGACAGGTAAGTGGTTGAATCGGCCAGACATTGCATTTCGGCAGGCCGTTCTGAAACATCCGAAGCTAAAAGATACAGTGAAAAACATTGCCGGAATAGAAGATGAAATGGGGCAGAATAAGAAGCAACTGGAGGTGGCAGTCAAGGACCAAGGTTCGAACTTGCGGTTCCGGGTAAGTACCGGGTACGGACCGTCGGACCGGTAACCGCATAACGTATCACGTGAGTGTCACACACTACGCTGGCAGCTAATAGTACTAGCGGTCGTCGTGGACGACTTTGATACCTTGCTGAGCGGTCTTTAATCTCAGGCTGCTCCTTTTCAATTTCCTTGTGCGGACGCAGAAAATCAGAAAATACATAGCATCCGCTTTTCTGTAAAAACACTCTCAGATCAGTTGGGATCTTTTCTACTTCTTCCATTGCTACAGGATCGTGCTCTTGAATGTATACTCGACGGGTGTTGTCTTGTAACATTTCATTGCATCGTCAAGGTAAAAGTAAAAGTACATAGTAGCATATGCCGCTTCTCTGTAATCAGTGTAATGATTGCTGGCGGGTGCATCTGTTAAGTTGAATTAGCTGCCGACCTTAGCTTTGATAACACACTGACATCACATTTTTCCGACACATTCAACGCTGAGAGATTCCATGAGCGAAGCGATGGAGTTCCCGTTTTGGAAAGCCATTTGGCTTCGGCATGTAAGATTACTAAGCTATGACGCGGTTATTGCGTAGTGTCACGTTACTAGAATCGCGCCCACAGAGACCTTGACAAGCAAGGTAAAGAGTTCGAATTCATTGGCAGACTATGTGCCATGCAGTATATATAATAGTAATACAATCCATAAATCCATTCGTAAACGCAGGAACATATTTTACCAAACATGGAGCTATGCATTATCCATACAGTAATACAACAGAGTAAGCAGAAATGAAGGATATCAATGGTATCTGGAAATGTGGGTAGTCTATAGTAGCTACAAGTTCAATAAGTGCATCGTAAAGGTCATCATCACGTCGTATAGCTTGAAATGTCATTTGCCGAATAGCCGATTCTTCAGTCCTTTCCCGAATTTTTTGACCTGCGATCGAACTCCCAAACGAGGTTTGGGGCTCATATCCTTGAATCTAAAAGACCCTGCGTCGTCTCCACTCGCTAGCGCCATCCTCAACTCCGCTTCCCCGCTCATTGAGAAGCCCATATTGTTGAGCTTGTCGACAGGTGGGATGTACCCAAACTCCCCCGGAGAATATGCCGTTGACGCAGAGGGGAAAGTACTAGAATAGTCGAGATCAGGTGGCGTGGGGAGGTCGAAGTCGTGGCCCACGCTGGAGGTCCGTCCTGAGAAGGCCATGCCGTGCCCAGCAGACGAGGGCCGTAATGACATCGGAGACGTTGGTCGACTGTCGCTGGGCTTGTATTCGGGTTGGGGAGAGGTAGGACGGGACATGTCTTTGCGAATGACTGAAGAATAGTATGGCCGGTGGGGGTGGCCCAAGCGGGGTATATTGTTGGACTGCGAATTGGAACGACGAGGACCTTGCAGTTTTGTAATGGGTATAGACAAGGAAATGCTGGATGTAATAGAGTCATGAGACGATTGAGGGGGTTGTGATGCTGGTCTCCGTGACTTCCGTCCATCGACGGAAGTTGGACGAGTTGGAGCGGGGGAGGCTGGTGCTGACAAGCGAAGTTTTTCCATTGGTTGCTTCCTCCGAAGAGCCCTCTGTCCCGCTGAGAATTCTTGGACAAGGGCATCGTGATAGGAATGACCGGAGTGGGGAGCAGTGGAAGGGCGTAGAGATGTCCTAGATGGTTTGACGATCATACCGTTCATGGCGACTTTATCAGTGTTCCGGTGATTAATGTCGTTGATCGACAATGCACGTTCCAAGTCCAATGGGATTGGCACCTCCTCGACCCTCAACCGGTTGGTGCTGCGACCGGTTAATTTGGCGAGGGTATCGTCCCGCGCTTTCTTGTGGTAGGACTAAGAGTGGGCTGTCAGTTTAAAGCGAAGTGAGCCATATATATTTTGCGCACCGAAGCCGTCACTGTGGCAACCTGAGGACATTCACTAGCAACCGTCTCATTGCATACCGTACTAGGGTTGATGAGAGTATGTAGCTGATCAGATGGCTGATTCAAAGTGGGTAACGGAGACAGATGTATATCTGCTACCACGAGATCGTCTTCCTCGACACACGGAAGTAAAGGCCGTTTGTTGTCCGCGATAACAGGGCCAGTAGATGATAGCAACCCGGTCCACTGATCGGCGGTGATTCCTGCCTGGGTCCAAGAGTGACGCAGTTTATGTGGCGATGCGGGTGGCGGTGTCGAGGGCAGGAGGTGGGGCACATGTAATCGTTGATGAACAGATGCATGCTGCTTCCCTGCTGGTGAACATAAATTGACATGTTCTCTTGTGGAAGCCGTGAACGTCCATCTACGGTGCGGAATGCGTCCAGTGGCGCGTTCAGATCCCTTTCCAGAGTGACCGTACATGCAAGGGGGAGACGTCGTACTCGAAAAGCCGCACTTGTTACAAGTGAAAAACGGTCGGTCGGTCGGAATCAGGCGAAGGACAGGGAGGGATGCTGATTTGTGCAAGTTCTCGAGACGTATTAGCCTATATGTAGGGAGGGAACGAACCGTAATATTATTCACCTTGTTTAATCTATGCAAATATCGCCGAGTTAAATTTCGGCGAAGGCGAGCCTCTGATGGGGACCAGGATGAATATGCCATGAACGGATGTCGTCGTCAAGATACTCAGTCGTGATAAGTCGTAAACGTCGTAAGTAAGGAAGAGGCGAAGCGGCGAGCGCCTCGTCACTAAGCCTTATAAGAGGCTCAATTGAGAAGGACGTGGTCGAAGGCAAGGTTATTGATCAGGGTCGATACTCCAATGCGGGCCGATAAAGAACCCATTATATAGCCTACAATGCGGATAAGAATGGTATAAGAAGTTCACCGTAAAAGTCATTATGAAACTCGCTGTTTCCTCACGCAAAAAGCGTGATCATGAACCGACATGAGGCGGTTCGTCAGGCATTTTACTATGCGGATATGATCGTCTTTTTCCTATCTTATCCATTCCGTCTGTGTCTCGGCCTCATGTTCATGACCCATGATTAAATCGATTGTCCTTTACAAATGTTGTATATTTCATCAGTGGCCTGGGATGAAGAAGTAAAAACATAGGGCGAAAGAACGGGCGACCGAATCTGGACGCCTGGGAGCATGTGCTGTACGGCACGGAGCGAGTTACCCCCTGCATACCCACGCAAACAGTCCACAATCTCACAGCCTTGCAATCAATAGCAGCTGCATTTTTAAGTAAAGGAAAGCGCTGAAAACACCAGACCATGAACGTTCCATTTTTGACGGCTAAGTCCCAATCTGCTATGACAAGCTCTGACAGGAACATCCGCTGGCAGCGCAGACAGAGCAGAGCAGTGGGAAAATCAAATCGTGTGCCTGCAATTACAATCAGGCAAGGACGGACAAATATGTTGCACCACCAAAGGTCCTCAAAGATCTCCACCGTAGTACAGCCAGACAGACCGGGTCAGCGAGATTTATAGAGACCAGAAAGCGGGAGAATAAAAATACAGGTTGGATATTGTTGGATAGCGTAATGCGCACGGAGGTGTAATACGGTTCCCACCATAAATCCTGACACAGATGGCGGAAGACGCCACTATTCTAGCTTTCAAGGACTGTCAAGCTTTATGTTTAATAGCACAGGATGAGAGCGGAGATTGCTCGCAAGCACAGAATTGGGAGGCCGAGCAATAGCAGAAACAGAACAAGCCGGAAACGAGCAGACAGCCTAAATAAATGTGGGGAATGCACCACTTCATCGTTATCAGGAAACGTAGAAGGTTCTGGGTACGTACACGTTGATGGGGTCAAGGCTGTATTCCGGTGCTGCTGACCTTCTGCGAAATCGGAATGAGAAGACAACGTGTCCGAGAGACAGACCGATGGATCCCTGTTGGGAGTGTCTGTTAAGGCCATATGAAAAGATTTCTCATCAGATGTCGACTCATTGAGGACAACACGCAGGGGTCGGCGCTTCAATATACGTTTAGTGAGGGGCACAATATAAGACCGCATCGACAGTGTCATGAGACCGAAGATTCCAGGATATCCAGAGGTGTTACGACCGACGAAGCAAGAAAGGATAAGCCGCAGCGGAGTCAGTGAAATTCAAAGGACAACGCAAAACTACCAACTGAAATGCGAAGAGCCTGCAGCAGACGCAATCCTAGAAATGGTGGGATAGCAAGGTTAAGTGCACAATTTCAGAAACAAGGAAGCAAGTAGCGAACAGAATCTAGACGCGGTGGAAGTCAAACACGAAAACGTGAAGTAAAATTTGAATTTCTTGCGATTCCTCAAGAGGAAATGCGATCACGTGCAGTAAACCTCGGCTGCCGGCCCGACCTCTTCGTTTGAACTTCTGCCACTGAACGACCAGTCACTGTCTCTGACGACACGATCTCACACTTATATTGCTATCTGCAGGGACTGGTACTGATTCACGAACTCCTCTGAAACTATCATCACCCGCGCAGATGAATGGCCTACAGAAATCCAACCTTTGTCCTGTCTACTCGATCTTCCAATTCCAGCACAGCTCGTTGACGACTCATGCCCAACGGTTTCCACCAGAGCTTCCCGCCTTATCAAGGAACTTAAAGAGCTACTTCACCGTTCACCCGGACAACTTTCTGAAACACAAACAGACGTTCTGGACGTTCTAGATATAGTTCCTCCAATTGTTGGCACGCTCCGGGCCCTCTCGCGCATATCAAGTAACGATACCCCGCATTCAACCAGAACCGATATGGTCATTACTGATACGCTCGCTTGTACGCGTCTGTTACGTGAATTCACATGCGTTTCAGGTTCCCATTTCGTTCAAAGGTATAATAACTCTGATTGAAGCTTCCCAGAAGATGCAGCGTTTCAATGTACGCCCCCGCTCTCCATATGTACATGCTACAATGGAGAATGGCTATGCTTTCCTGCTGATGCCTCATCTTGTCGATGATATACGGCCGCAAATATCACAGGCCGGAAACGTCACTTCGGAGCGCCCTTCTGATGAGGTTGAAGGACATCGGGATGAGTCGTCAGAGTATGACTATAGCGAAAGCGTGACAACCTCATATGACGAAGAATCAACATTGAGGGGTACCAGCTACAGGTGGTCGGATACCTCAACGGACCCCACGTCTGCTCGGTCATCCAATATTCCTCTTGATGCACACATCCTCGCTTACTGGCCACATCCATGCTCCGCTCTTCTCCCATTTCTTTGTATTGCTGAAGAGAACGACATTTTTGACCTAATGAGCGGCTTACTTTACCAGCGCTGTGCATAGGGAATCGTTGAGCCCGTTATTTTTGGTATTTCCCTTTCAACTACGGGTTACGTGGGCCGTGTGGTATTGGTCTGAAGAAGCGATCCGTGACCCTAGCATTCTGGTGCGTCGGCTGCTTCTGACTCGTAACGCCACTGATAGGAAACTTGATTTTGAATAGCCCGTGGTCCACTTCGCATATGCAGATAGACCCTTCCATAGGTGTCTGCGATCTTACCTGCCCAGCAAGCGCTCATAACTTCGCTCAGTTCATACTAAGCCTCCGTACACATGTCGAGGTAGTCGTGGCGCAATGTAAACAGCTGGTATTCAAGCGACTTCCATGGAGATCAGATACCATCGATGACAAGGAATGCGGCCCCGAAGAACAATGGGAGCAAAGAATCACTAATTGGCTCCATTCGGTTGAAGGGTGGTACGCAATTCTGTTATTCGCTTTGTCTCCGCTCTTCTTAACTCATTATACGTACATAGCAGCCGACACTCCCTCCCTTCGGTGTCGCCACTGCCCTCACTTTGCCCAGTTTATCTGCTGGCGCTATGGCTTCCCGACGCCCTGCACGAGCTCCTTCCAGAGCTAGTTCCGAACCAGTCCATGGCCGTCACATCCGGTCCTAGTCAGTTGACAGCTCTGACGACGTCTCCCCCGGAGAACAAGTTCGCCTATGACTAGAGCTCCCACTTCTCTGCAGGGAGCGACTCTCCAACTGGCACATAACAACAGATTTCGTTCCTTCCAGGGACGATGTTCGCGGCCGTTCACAGTGAGTTCAAGTCGTATTCAGTTACTATCTTTTCTTAAATGCTCTGCCAGGGAAAGGTTAGATATATCTTTCCTTCATCGGTGTCTAAGCGCCAAACAGATCATATAGGAAACCACAACTTGGTAGATGGAAGCATAGTTCAGACGCTCTGTCTTGCTCCCGGTAGCTCTCCCTACGTTTCTGGGTGAATGTTCTGCTCATATCACTTCAGGCTGGGAGCTAAGGCTCTAGAAGGCATAGGTTCCGGAGCTAAATTGTCTTTTTCAAGCTATTCTCATGACCGTAAAATGGCCAGCATCGCAAATGTGAAGCTCCCCGCCGGGGCCGCGGGTGTACATCCTAGGCTCGTTGATGAGATAAGTAAATCATTAGCTCGATTTTTACGAAGATATGACCCGACACCTGAAACCGCCCATCGCGCTTCTCGTACGTTGTATTCCTATTGTACGCTATACACTGAGCTCACTGTTCTACTCATTTGGGGTGTGGTCCAAATCTGTACGATTGGACTCGGACCGGGGAAACCGAGTCCCACCAGTCCCACCTGGTGCCACCGAAATGGGACGAGTCGTACTGGGTGCTACTTAGTGCCACTAGCGCTACTATTACCATCCTTGTCCCTAAACCCGACTCTTCTGCTCAAGTTCTACCCACATACTGCGGCCCGGTGCACCGGCATCACTTTTTCAACACTAAGTCGGTGAGCGTCGCTACCACCAATAAATGTGCAAGGTGCATTCTTCCCCTCATATGTGTGATATTCACTGAAAAATGTTTAATTCATGATTCATCTACTATATCCCGCAAACACCAAGATAGTCCGGTCTATGCTCCCCTGGGTACATCCAAGGTTTGTTTTGGGCATCTGTGGCGAATCTGGGGTGCGTCGGGAGCGGGACAAGACTACGCGAGGGCGCGACTGAAGGGTTCAGGGTTGAGTGGCATCATGATTAGTAAGTGATCAATCAGTCGTACTGGAACCCTCGAGTCGTACTGACGAACTCCATCCTACAGGAAACTCCAATCCCACTCATACTACTTTGGTATATACTCGTTCATTTGTTTCTAGAGCGAGATCCCTCCCGTTGACCGCCGAATCAAAGATCTACGAAAATACTTTTCGAACAGATGAAGGCCGTGTCTAAGCGCAATGAAGCCAGTGAACAGGATGATGATGATGACGGCAAGGTTGGTCTGGACAGTGACGCCACTGATCTTGGACCTATCAAAGAGCTTGACCAAGAACTCTGGGACATCATCGACGGATCATTCTCTCATCTTCTTTGGGCCTAGGTAGGGACTTATACACAGCTCTTGGGAGGCAAAATCCATAACGAAGCCGAAGCACATCACAATTGGGATGCACTGCTTGACCTTGGGTTCGTAGCTCCTGGTGAAGTCGCCTCTGCGAGATTACTATAAGCACATCCACTTTGGGATGGATGTGCAGTCTTTTCGGTGAAGATGGTATATTGGGGAGACCTCTGTGGCTTTCGAGTAATGTTGCCGTAAACCTACTGAAGTCTCCAGAATCACCCAAGGCGAAGTTATTCCAGGACCACGCAAATATCTTGCACCGACTCTGTTTTCGCGCTCAGGATACCCTGCTTGGGCGATCGCCATCTATCTACGAGCTATGCAAGCTAGCGATAGAGCCTTTGACCACGTCAAAGAAGTGAATAAGCTCTTTGGATCTATGGGATCTATGGACGATGCCGTCCAAACTATCATCCAACGCGGCATAGCGGAGCCAGACTTTGGCATTTGTGACGCGATCTTGATGTTACCCGTGGACCTCCGCTGCAAAACCACAGAGCCGCTCATGCGCCTTACGGATACTGGGCGATATTTGGCCTCGCGACAAATGGCGTCCGAGGTGCCATCCTGATGGCCTGGTTCTCAGAGATCACCGATGTGGGTACTTTCCAAGGAATTCTTACAAATACTGACACTCGTTTACATAGACCGTTTACATTGTGGAGCGCAATCTGCGAACGTTTAACATCTCCTCGCCTATACAGGTATATCACTTCGTGACGGTTCTGCTTCGTCTTCGTCGAGACAGCATAACTAAGTGAATTATGTAGGCAAAGTTGTAGGCATTAGCACGAGATAATGGTGTGAACGACAGCTTTCCATCAGACAGCATGGCGATGAAAGTTTTCGCTGAGAAACAATTCATTGAGATAACGAGTATGAAGAGTGGCGACTAACGGGTGTTCCGATACTACACATGGGGCCATCCAGGCAACCGAGCTCCCCGCTCATCATGCGCATAACTTCAGTATGATTCTTATCCGTAAGCTCCCTGTCCTCTTAGGCGTAGTTGGAGTACACGGCAACAACGACGCGTCATAGTCGAGCGGGATGGGATTCACGTATGTAAGTGGCAAGCGACAGGCACGCTGGAGACGTTGGGATGAGACCTCCTCTGAAATCTTCGGATTGTGATTCGCCAGGTTTTCGGGTACCTCCACGAGGTGATTGTGAGGCGCATAATCAAGAAGCTGCTGAAAAGTTAAGCCAAAGCCATATTGGAAGACAGGCGGGTGGTAGGGGGGATGCTTGATTTGTATAAAAGTACTTGGAAGCGTCCTCAGAGAATCCGTCAAGTCCCCAAATACAGCCCATCTCTACGGACACTTTGAGGAGGAGGATGAAAGAACAGATTGCAGTCGCACCTTTTGTCGTTTAATTTTGTATTTTGCTTCAAAGAATTAGGTTCCGCAGGCATGCAGCAGAAAAACTTGGCGCCACTTTACAAGTCAGCCAAATATTGCAATGTGTGTATAAGGAGTTGGCCGTTTACAAAGAGTGTCTTGATCAAGGAGTGTGTTGGAAGTGGACGGAAAAGGGAGGGCGCCCATATTTGGTCATCACCGCTTGAATCCATGGTATCTTATGACGAAGTGAAACGGTGGCTTTTCATCCTAAGAGTACATGAGTTTTTGGTTCGATTCCAAAACGTTAGCATCCTGTGGGCCTTGGTCAAGTATCAGAATGATCACCTTCGAACGATCCACGCACTTTCAGGGGCTAACTTTTACTTCGGGCGAACTTCGGAACATTTTACTATGATCAATGTTGATCATTGATTTTAGAATCTTAGATGCTCTGGGTAAGTAGTAAAACGATCGACACCAGCAGGATTTGAACCTGCGCACTCAGAGAGTAACAGATAGTTTGGTCGAGTGACCCAACTTGCGATAAACGCTGTCCAGCGGCTGCTGTCACAGTTAACAACGGCCGCTGGACAACTCGCATTCTAATCTGTCGCCTTAACCACTTGGCTATAGTGCCCTACTCATTAGGTAAAGGGTATGTCTCCATAACATCATAAAATTACACATATTAACCACTTTACAAGAAACCAACGTGTGAACATGAGTTCCCGCCCAATCAAGCTCCTCCAACACCATCTATCCGATATACCATATGAATCCAAATTTACACTTTGGTTGACAAGTCATCAGCAGGAGCTAACTCCGCGAACAACTTCTCCGTTGTGGTATCAGTTGACTTTGGCATACTGTCATGTTAAAGCCTAAGCATGAAAATCATCACGTACAGTAGGCTCGGCAAACACTGGATGCGAAGATTGCGCTGCGTGTATTGACATTGACGGATCCAGCTTTTCTCGAAGGTAGTCTCTAGAATTGAGTCTAACGGATGGCGATGTTACAAGCTTCATTGAGCACTCGAAGTATAGAAGAAGGCCAAGCTTACATGGCTAAAAACGAGTTCACGTATGCTTGAAGCGATAAAAATCAGTGAATGAAATGAAACTGGGGAAATGAACCTTACATTTTTCAATTAGGAAAGAAATTCCTCCGTAGATTGTCGCATGGGGAAGGACCAAGAACTGAAAGAAAACTTGTTGAATGCAAAAATTGACTTTGAATCCAATTCATCCTACAGTAACCAGTGACCCTACTGAGAGCAAGCTATTGGCGACTGTCAACAGCAATGATATACGAAGGCCACAGAAGTACTGACGTCGAGATGAGGTTCGTGTTGACAGTGAACAGTGTAAGGAGAGTGATAACATGATCGCTTCTGTGTCGGAAATGTTAAGTAACCGACGGCTCCCACATGAGACCAACTACGCACCTACTGATCCCTGATCGAGCTCGATGAAGACTTATACCTACAATACAGTCAAATTATCACTTAAAACGGATGAGACGAGCCGCTTACTCATAGCCAGAGTCACAATCACATCAAAGGCAATTCCACTTGAAATGGAAAGCGTAACTGCAAGCTGAGAAGTGTTTGATGGTCTGGCTTCTGTAAATAACAGTTACTTACAGCAAAATCAGGTGAGTTCGGAGTCTGTAAGAGATGCTGGGAACCGATGATGCCCATAGCTGTGAGGAATCAGCACTGGTTCTGATTATTCCAGAATGTATTGACAGACCGATGTATGATCCTGAAATCGAAGGACAAATCAGCCAAATCGCAGCCACAGTGTTGCCCCACTGACCAAAGCTGAGAAGTGACAACGGAACCTACCGTGGGACATGAAGATGTCGCATGGTAAGGAAATTTAAAATACTCTTACTGTGATAGCCATAAAGGTGATTCGCATCCATAAATTTAGCGAAGAGGCACTGAACGTCCATATGCGCCAACAAAAGAAGCTATCAACTGGTATAAATGAAATGAATTGCTGATAAATGTTTGCTTACAGCTGCACCAGAAGCGCGGAGAAGTCCTGGTCCTATGAGCATATTGAGAGAAGACCAAGAAATGACGCTGACCCCAATGATGGACTCCTCCTGTCGTAGTGTTAGGCTTTAGCGTTACAACACCACGGTGAAAACAGTGAGACTTGCATATGTGGTCAATCTAGATAGCTTGCCAATGAGATGCGGCTAAATGGATGAAATATATATACTTACGCTACGCCACCACCAGCTCCTCCACCTTCCAGTGCAGCTGGATTAGCGAAGTCGCTCACCAAAAAGCGATACATCCCAGCCAAAATAATGCCTTGGCTACCCGTATCTAATACCTGTTGCGGGATAGGAGGGTGTATGATGCGGTTCAATGAAGCACTTACACTGCAAGTAAAGTAAGTTAGATTGTTGCTAGTGCGCACAGAACATCACCGCTGACACTATAACGAACACCAGAAGTTTCAACCTCCAACTGTCAAATCGTGCCCGATTTGAAGTTATGTAGAAAAATGTCTGGACGCAGGTAGCTCCGTACAATCTTCCTTGCTTTGAGAGGAGGTAATATTGCGAGAGGGCATTAACACATACAACATCGAGAGACTGGCGCCAATATATAGGGCCCCGAGGGTGTTGTCTAGAGCAGGAAATGAAGTGGGTACGGCTGGTACTGCTGACATGTTGGGCTCTGCAAAGGTGTAATGCGACAAGAATGGGCGTTTAAATAGCATGCGCTGGATCAGAACATATCATCACATCACCCGTGATTCGACATGAGACAATCACGTATCTAAATTTGTGAAGATGCGGGATGAAATCTGAGGATGAAAGGCTGATGAACATGATGTGTTGTTGAGATTTAGTTAAAATTAAAAGACTGCGACATGGAGCAAACGATTCATGGCGCAAACTATTCACGGCCTCGAAGCAAGCCTGAGGACCGTGGACAACTCCACTGCCCTCCCGCATTGTGGTGTAACGCTCCTACAAGTTGGTAGAGACGACGCCGGTAAGAGTTGTTGCCGATCTGCCGGATAAGATGAATCCCCGAGTTATGAATACACGCTGCTTATTTGCTTCATCGCATCGCCTCAGCGAACAACAGGGTAGATGAAAACATATCAGCATCAGTTCTCCCGTGTACTCAAGTAACAGCCTCGCTAGAACAGGCTGACATGAGTATAGTCAATATGATCTTGTTTCAAATGTCCATCCTCACATTGATACTCTAGGCCCGCAGGTCGAGAACATGCAATCCGAAATTGTGTGAGTCCCATGAACTGACATCTTTATCATTAGATGGATACATACATTTACAATCACATAATTGCGACTGCTGACCATACGGCCAGTTCTTAACGCGGTGATGGAGACTTGAAACTATTAATATGTGCTTTTAGGAAGCACCACTTTTCCCGTTGAGAGCGTCCCTTGCACATTTCTTGATTTCGAACTGTGCTTTCAACCTCAACTTTTTCTCTTCACTCCTGAACTTCCGCTGCAACGAACATGAACACCAGCTTAACAATCCATCAAACGGACTTTGACTCACATAAGCTGTCATGCTCCTCTGCCCAGGCTGCTTAGGTTTAGCGGCGATCACCCTGCCTTTATTTTCGCTGTAAAGATATTCAAACATCGTGCATCCTCGAAACCGCTCATGCCTGTAGTTATTTGAATAAAGATAATTTCGTCACGATGAACAGATTTCACTGACTTCCTGTCTATCGCCGCTTCCTTTGTCAGTGCCACCATCGTGGCATCCGTTGCCTGCTCGACAAGCTTGGTGAACAGGGCACTACCCATGGTCACCCTGAGCCTCACGAACAACGGGCCGATGTATTCGTACTGGGGTGCTTGACTTGTTGCAGGGCTTTCGTTATCCGTATCGACTTCCGTCGGCGAGCCCGAGTCGAATCCTCCAGGACTCTGCATTTCAGTTGGACTTTCTGAATTTTCCGGGCTTTGAACGACTGCTCCATCATCCTCGGCACTAGGGGTGGTATGCCCGCTTGCATCAATCGTGCCGGGGCTTCCGGATTTGACCGGACTGAGCTCCCATCTCGTTAACAAGCCAAACAATCGATAGAGTGTAAGAGGTTTACCTGGCTTTGCACGTCCACAACACGAGATATAGAGAGAAGATGATGACGAGAAACTTGTGGTGGGCTGTCATATGCGATTGGGAGAGAACCAGCTCTGACCTTGTGTGTCCAAGAAGCTGCGCATTTAACTTGAATCGTTACGAGTATGTCGCATAAGCCATCAAGTATCCAGACGACCGCGGTGGTGTGCACTGACTATATGCTATGCTTTTTCAGCAACCCTTCCTATGGTAAAAATGCTTACCGTCGATAGCAACTACGTTGGCGCATATCCACAACGGGCGCAACAATTGCTTGATTGATTCGCAAAGGCCTCAACACAGCTACGTTGACATGGCCCAGCTTAGTCGACACCCTAAATTCGAAAGGACTGAGTAGCCGTGGGTATATCAAACCGTGTTGATAATAAGTAGCCATCCGAGTAGTCTGACCGGCATCAGCTGGCTAACAAGCGTTCAATACCACAGTTGGGCAACTGAGCTCCTTGTTCATCACCGCGACTACTTCAGCATGACTCTGGACCCTAAGCTCCTCGTCTTCCTGTGAGTAGTCGGAGTATATCACAGTTACCAGTCGTTGAGTGAAATGAGATTCGTGGCAGGGGAGATGTTGGGTGCTGCAGATATCATCATAATCATCGCCGTACGGCTCCTCTGAGATCCTTCTGCTGCACATACAGTCGACAAGCCGTTGAAAGAAAACAGCTTTGGAAGCGAGGCTTGGTGCCCCATCTGGAAAATGCACCTTGGATATATAGCCGTATATAGAGCCTGTAGTGCCTATAGTGCTAATAGCTAACCCCCCGATATCCAGTGTCATATAGCACCACCCGCGCTATGGTAGCAGTGGTCTATGGCGCTATGGGTGCTACAGCCTCGATGGCGTGATGCAATTTATTACGCATCACGGAAATTTGTTCTCAGGCACGGTGGCAGCCCGTTAGAATGGATCGGTTGAGAAAGTTTGAAATAAAACGGCTGCTGGTCCAAGTTGCGAGATGATAGGAGGAGGAATGGGACATTATATTCACAAGTAAGTATGTAGTACATGGTAGATACTGTAGGATAGAGTAAATAGAATGTGAATCCACAGTAAATTACTACTAAGAACTCGAGAGTCGACCCTAAGATTCAGTAGTTCATGCAGCACTAGTATTTGACTGAGAGGGATCGGTACTTCAGAGACTTGAGAGTTGGGAGGAGGGTGTAAAAAAGTTCTCTAAGTTGCGAATTCAAGCGGCGGTTTATATACAGTGAATGCTGTGTCAGGGCCGTTATTCTAGATCGTGTCATTGTGATTGATTGCGAGCAGAACTACACCGTGCTATGGAACTACGGAGCTATATAGTGTTGTTTGTGCGATGTATTACTTTATAGAAAGCATGGGCTACATATCCGATACATAGCACGGCTCACTCTATATCACCGGGACCGGTCTATGGTGAGCAAAAGGCTTTTCCAGATGCCGGTAGTCTTCATAGACTTCGTCCTAGTAAGCATTGTAGCATTTCCATCTCTGGTGCCGATGCGCTTATTATGAGGATATTGAGAGGGCGAGATATATGTATACAGTCGCAATGCAATGCTCCAGTACGGCGAAGAATGCCTGGGACAAGGTGTCCTTGGAAGCTGCAGGAGAAAGCGGAGAAAAGCGACATTAAAACTCCGAAACAAGCCGTGCCACCGACGCGATGGCCCCTAATCGCGTCACTCGATTACGATCCCTACGCGCAATTCTTAAATGGTGCCCTGATATGTCCGATGAATCGATACAGGACTGGTATTACACCTTTGACCCGTCGTGGCAATGCATTTTTTGTAAAAGCAAGTGCGAGTACATTTTATTTTTCCTTCTAACGTGGAGTCACTGTATACAAAACTGATGCCAACACTTTCCAATCAATGTCGTGTCATATACCTGGCTAGCCGCCTCTCGCAATACGGCTTTAGCATCACATCAAAAACCCGTGGGTCGTGCGTCTACAGAAGGTTCCAAAAGCTAAAAACCATAATAGATTAATTTGACCTTTATCATGCGCTCCATATGACACGCCACGCAGCATCATCAGCGCATTTACTCATCACCTTCTTCGCTCGGCAAATTCGCGATATCCCATCTCGGTCGACTATCACTCTATTCTGGGCATCTCGATCCTTGGTTTTCAGCTGCCTGCCTATCGAGTCCTATGGGTATAAAGGGTAGGAAAGGAAGAGTCCATTCCATGCACCGGACGCCCCTGGTCATTTGTTCACGAGGGGCGTTCAAGTCTTTATCCAGCTGTGACATTGCTCAAGAGCAATTCAGAACATTTGGGCGAATCAGAAACTCGTGAAAAGAAATTGTTTTCGCTTCCGGCTGACTTAGAAGTAAAGAAAAGGCACTTTCCAGGTCTTCCCGGCTTTGAATACCGCAGCCACGACGGGCTCGCAGAAGGATAGGAGAGCGCATGCCCAGAAAGCCTCGACCTCACGGAGTATCTTTTATCCCATAGGCGAGTCTGGGGCATTCTCATCTGACAGTAAATGTGTATACAGTATCATATGTAATAATCGCCTGTGCGGCGGAACAATATATATGACCGACGGATATCCAAAGTCCTACGCTAGTCCCCGACGTTCAGGAGCGCGTCGGAAGAACGGATAGACCCAGACCTACCCATACTTACTATACAGGAATATCTTTCCTCCATTGTCCCGTTCTTATCCCGCAACGACGAACCCCTTCTCCGCTGCGTTAACGAAAGACTGAATTAACAATACCATACTAAGTAAACTTCCCCCAAGCGTTTCTTGTTCTTCCCTTCTCAGATTTCCCCGCGAAATACGCTTTCCCCCATACTGAGCTACTGTCTTTCGCGCCTCTCCGTCTCTCCTTCCTTATTCCGGCGTCAGAGGTAGTTCCCTATAAGCTCCATTCTCGGTCGTCCTAGCTAGCTTTCCCCAGTTCTAGATTCATACCTTTCTGTGAACTGAAAGGTCGTGTCGTGAATGTCTAGTAGCTAAAAAGCCTACTACCAGTTCGATTCCCGTATGGCATTCACAATACATTGCCCTTTCAGTCTCGCCTGTCGATTTTTTATATCGTTCATTCCTCCAAAATATCAGTACATTGTCAATAAAGAGTACATCCATCAGTAAAAGTAAAAGTGCAGATTCGGCTTCGCTTCGTTTCTCATCACCAGAACCTCCTAGAAGAAATTATATGCCCTCGCAAGAGGCAGCTTTTCCGCAGGCGCAACATCTGCCAACTCTCCGTCCGCACGCACCTCATACGTCTCCGGATCCACCGACATCTTAGGAATGAGATCGTTCCATTTCATGTCCTTTTTCGTAATATTCCTACAGCCCTTGACAGCAACTGCATCTTTGTTCAAATCATAGGACGCTATCGCGCCTGATGAGATGGAAACTTCCGATACGAATGCCACAGAATTCAGAGCTGCCGAGCCGGGTTTGGCACCCCACATAGGCTTGGAGTAGAACGGCTGCACGGAGGGTATGGACGCGTTCGCATCACCCATCTGTTGGAATTGGTTAGTGTCGGAGGATGAAATGCGGGTGAGAGAAGTACCTGAGACCAGGCGATGACACCGGACTTGAGAACCATTTCAGGTTTAGCACCAAAGTTTTCAGGCTTCCAGAGCACCAAATCTGCCAGGGTTCCAACGGCAACATGACCCACAGCATGACTGATTCCATGAGTTATCGCGCTAGCCAAGCAAAAGCCATGATGTTTTACCGACAACAAGAAATTGCAGAAGGACCCACGGATTTACGGTGTATTTGGCAATATATCTCTTCACACGAGCGTTATCAACACCCTCAGAGTCACCCGAGGACGCCAAGGGTCCTCGGAACTCCCGCATCTTACTCGCAGTCCTCCAAGTCCTGCTAACGACTTCTCCCACGCGTCCCATGGCCTGCGAGTCAGAGCTAATCATAGCAATGGCCCCGATATCATGAAGGACGTCCTCAGCGGCTACGGTCTCCGCACGAATACGAGACTCTGCGAAAGCGAGATCTTCGGGAATGGATTTGTCCAGGTGATGGCAGACCATGAGCATCTATGATAGGTATGTCAGCCGGATCTACGCGGGATGTGTTGGGAGGGATACTCACATCGAGGTGCTCGTCTAAAGTGTTGTTGGTGTATGGACGCGTTGGGTTTGTCGAAGAAGGCAGGACGTTTTCTTGACCACAAACGACTATGATGTCCGGCGCATGGCCGCCACCTAATGAAGTCTAGATAAGATCACGCTCACATGAATACAGAGCAGACGAACCTGCTCCTTCACTGTGGTACGTGTGAATGGTCCGATTACCAAAGGCCGCGATGGTGCCTTCAAATATTCAGAACATCTGAGTGGAGTAACGAACGCAACTACTCACTTTCCACAAATCCACTTTCGTTTAAAGTGTCCGTGTGGATGTTAACCTAAGGCGTCGAACTTCACTTCCCCGAGTTGATCATAGGGGAGAAGATACGAACCTGAACGTCATACTTATCACCGACATCCAGGCAGTTCGTAATGGTAGCAGGCGTAGACCCCCAATCCTCGTGCAGCTTCAAACCCGCCGCTCCTGCGTGTACAATTTCTTCCAGAGCGGTAGGCCCAGCATCGTTTCCCTTGCCTGTAAACGCAAAGTTCATGGCCAAGCCGTCCGTGGCGCGCAGCATGTGTCGAATGTAGAACGGACTCGACGTGCATGTCGTTGCGTTCGTGCCTGCGCTCGGCCCTGTACCACCGCCGATCATCGTCGTAGTTCCTGCAGCCAGCGCCTCCTCGACCTGCTGCGGACAGATATAGTGTACGTGCGCATCGACAGCTCCGGCCGTGATGATGAGTTTTTCCCCAGCGATAACTTCGGTGGAAGAGCCGATGATGAGAGAAGGGTGGACGTTCGCCATCACGTCCGGGTTGCCTGCCTTGCCAATACCACAAATGCGACCGTCTTTGACACCAATATCTGCTTTGTAGATTCCGGACCAGTCAATGATGAGTGCGTTGGTGATGACGAGATCGAGAGTTTCTTTGCTGGATCGATTAGTGGCCTGGCCCATGCCTTCCCTGATACTCTTGCCTCCACCGAACTTGACTTCGTCTCCATACACGGTCTCGTTGTGCTCAACCTCGATCCACAGAGCTGTGTCGCCGAGTCGAACCCTATCACCAGTTGTAGGACCGAACATAGAGATATAAGCTTCGCGACTGATATCCGTGTCCGCTTTCACTTCCAACGCGCCTGGCTCGGGGATGTGAGCGAACCCCTTTTGCACCAACGCACTGATGATTTGGTCTGATCTGCCCAAATCGACGACCCCAGAAGCGAGACGGTTCCCACCCGAGATGATTTGCCCTCCAGCGATAGCGCACAGAGTTACAGTCTTGACATCACCCGGCTCGAAGCGTACTGCGGTGCCTGCGGGTATGTCGAGTCGCTTACCGTATGCTTTGCCTCGGTCGAATGAAAGCGCAGGATTGGTCTCGATGAAATGGTAATGCGAGCCAATCTAGAGAAACGGTAAGTGTCATATTCAGAGCATAATCTCATATAGCTGACTTGGATAGGGCGGTCGCCATTATTTGTAACACGGAGTGATATTCTTGCTCTGCCCTTGTTAATAATGATAGGCTCCTTCCTGGCAATAATGGCACCTGGAGCCTTCTCACGAGAATACTCTGAGACATCTGCGACAGGGAACGCGTTATTAGCTGGGATAGGGAGGAAGGAACCGTAGAGCGCGTTCTCAAGGTTTCCACTTTCCGTGCAAATGGGATCATGAACGGTTACAAGAAAAACACTGTGTATTCCATGTAAGCAACGAGGCAAGAATTATGAGAACTATTTCCATACCCGTCCATAAAGGTTCCTTCGACCTGGATCTCATGCAACAGGCCGGCAACACTTGGGAGGACATGGCGGCGACCTAGCATATCCTTTCCATGCTGCATAAGTTCAGCTACTGAATGTTTACCATCCCGAATTCGCTCCTGAAGCTGAGAGGCAATAAGTGCTATCGCCTCGCCCTGGTTGAGCCGCAACCCCCTAGCGAGACGTTTTTGAGCCAGAAACCCTGCCTTTATTTCCTTGAGATTATCTTAGATGCCTATTTCGAGCGTTCATACCTGGTGCAAGAGGAGCTTTGCCTCTTCCCGGGGAAGTAAATGCATGGGTGCGGTTCAAGTCGGGAAATCGGGCCGGAAATATTTATTTCCCGGTGACAAACAAGGCCAAAGGCTGAGTGAGAGCCACTCGTCACTGCCACGCTTGATTTCCTTGTACTGCTTTCTCAGTGTCACTCACATTATACCTCCACCCATCCTATCCCCAAGGCTTCTCTGGTACAGACCTAGCAACAATCTACTATGTCTGGATTTGCGGCTCTTATGGCTCTCAGTGCCACCCAGACTCGGGAATCACAGAAGAGCGTAGAGACTGCCCTTGCCGAGCGCCAGCGCCGAGAGCGGGAGCGGCGACAAAAACAGGATGAAGCTGACCGGAAACAAAGGGAACTAGAGGCGAAGTTGCGCTTAAAGCACTTCGAGGACAAGGAACGGGAGAAGGAGCGGCAGCGGCTGAAGGAGGAGAAGATCAAGACTTTGGAGGCTGCTCGTCTGCGGCGCGAAGAGGAGGAGCGGGATCATCTGAGATACGGTGCCAAGAAGCCTGGAAAGTCGGAAACGAAGTGGCCTTCGTCATCGTCGCAGACTCAAACGCAGGAGAGCGTCCGCAAGAGGAGGTTCCCTTCGGAGGATGACGAAGCGTCGGGGGCTGCTATTCTGACCCGGGAGGAGAAGCGGCAGCGCAAAGAGCAAGCTCAGTATCGCAGCGAGTTCCGGTCAGCAAGACGTGCTCCGGCGAGGAGCTATTCTAAGGCAGGGCGTCAGCTGCCTGGTGGCGCCATAGATGTGATGACAACGACTCCTGGACTTCCCCCTCTGTCGTTGTCTGCCGGAATGACAGCGAGGGAGCGTCTTGCTGCTGTGCCCATGCATCTGATTAAACTTAACACTAATAAGCGTGATACCCGGAGTATCGACGAGATTGTGAAGGACATGCAGCAGGAGAAAAAGAGGAAAACCCTGAACGGAGAGGACGCCAAATCCTTTAGCGACTGGTTTTCGGATAAGAAGAAGACAGCGACGGCCTCTGCGACTCCCAAGACCGCCGCGTCTGCCTCTTCTTCTCGTGCGTCCATTACATATCTTGTCATGGTTTCCATCTTGATCTTCTTTCAGAGAGTGCCAGCCAGCGAAATACTCCCATATCAAGTACTCCCAGCAGCGCTCCAAAGAAAGCGACATCAGTACCGCCTCCCAGAGCATCGTCATCGTCTTCGAAGCCTGTCGCGAAGGCCGTTCCTTCCCTTGCGTCGAAGCGATCCGGATCTTCCGACGCGCCCAGATCGGCCTCGTCAAAGTCTTCTGCAAAGCCTGTCCAAACTCGTCCTGTTGTGAAGAAGCGTCCTCGCTCTCCGAGTAGCTCTGTATCCCCACCTCCGCCTAAGAGACGCCCAGGTGGCTTAGATGATGATATGCGAAGCCAGATCTGGGCTGCGCTCGGCAAGAACCGCAATGCTTATGTTGGGCATGATGACTTTAGCGACGATGAAGATATGGAGGCGGATGCCTCGGTGTTGGAACGAGAGGAGCTATACAGGTTTGTTATGTTCCAGCCACCCTGGTTTACTGCTACTGACATCCTTCTAGCTCCAAGATTGCTAGACGCGAGGAAGAGGAGGCCTTGGCTGCTGAACGTCGGCATGAAGAGGAGAAAAGAAAGAAACGGTTGGCGAAGGAGAGGCGTGGTGATTAGGTGCGTTTCTCTGGTTGGTTCTCGGACCCTTTCTGTTACCCCTGGTCGACTGGAGGATTTTCATGACATGCATATCTGCCTCGCTACACAATTATATAAACTAAGCACATTCATTTTTATCACCATACACACCATTATATCACTAGCACATATGTACTCTAGTTTCTTTTCTTCTCGCTATGAGTGTTATTTTTACGGTATCTTCTATCCGAGGTAACATCGATAATTGGTACTGTGGCCTAATAAAAGAGCTGCGAGATATCGAGCTTGCCGAACAAGTCCGCAATCATTTCGATGAGTGTTCCGCACTACAGCCGTTTCATTTGTCCTGATGATTTTTTGTTTACTAGGTGCCGCGCCTGTCGAGTTAGGTCTTCTTGGTTTGGAACTGGGACCTTGCAGCTAGCTACACGAAAACCGACAGCCCCATTTTCCTCTTTGGTTCTCTGGTTCTTTGGCGTTCTGGACAATCTGGAGTGGTTGGACAATCCCACGGGTACCGAAACTGTAGTAATGTGTTCCACCGATGCATTTGTAGACTTGTGATAATAATCTGCTGATCCATAATGGGATCAAAACCGACGGCCCGATTTCTCTTTGATTCTCTGGCTCTTTGGCGTTCTGGGCAATCTGAAGTGGTTGGACAATCCCACGGGTACCTACCGAAATTCTACTGTGTTCTACCGATAGTATTTGTAGTCTTGTGATAACAATCTGCTGATCCATAATGAGATTAAACAATACGCAAGTTTCAGTTCTGCCTTGAAAACCAAGACTTGACACAAACAACGTCAATAGATGAGCATTCAGAACAAAGGAAAAGTGCCGCGTGGTGAGACGTACCCAGAGGGCGCTTACATGCTAAAAATGGAAATCCTCCTTCTTTATCAGGATAATTTGTAAACAGCCTGAACCAAATAACGTCGGCGTGGCGTCTAACCTAAACTTGCACACTGACCACGATTTTGTTTGACTCACAGTCACGCTGTAGCAGCGTGCGATCTGTATTTATCCGTGGAGAGAAGACCACCTGTATCGGGCCCACAACTTGTATACGTAGTACTGCATGTAAGCCACTTTGGTCGTGTCTATGTTATAGAAATTCTCAACGACTCGCAGTCTGAACCCCGTACCAACCATCCTGTGTATGAGTAGTGTCGACCGTCAGTATTGAAGGAAGCAGGCAGCATAGGGTAAGTATATATGTGGCTCAAGGTTCTGATCATGATTGTGGGTCATTGATAGAGAAACGAAGGTTAAGCTTGAAATGGCGTCACCACAGCCGAAGATAGACGACAAACGACAAAGGGAGGACGACGGAGGGGAGCTGCGGCAGGCTGTTATTTCAACGGGACAAAATGACGCGTTGCTCATTAGCGACTTGCAATGGGTACGTGTTTCTCGGGTCCTTACGTTGGCGGCGCTGACTCGATGGTTTTTTATTTAGTGGACTACAGATGAGGACCTGCGCCAGGTTGCGCAGAGCGTTGGGGTAAACATTGAACATAAGAATATCACTTTTTCGGAACATAAAATTAATGGGAAGAGTAAAGGGTACGTACAGGTTCTTCGTGCTACCTGGGAATGTATTGAATTAACTTTGTTCTAGACAGGCGTATATAGAGTGCAGGTCACCCGAAAACGCGGCCGTTCTCAAGGATTGGTTCTCTACCAAGTATGAGGCGCTATTTCCATGTCCTGCTATGAACCTGATAATTCTGTTACAGTGAATTTCAGAATCGTTGGGTCACAGCCGAGTTTGCATCGAGCATTCATGGTAACCCGTACCGTACATTGCCCAAGGGTATGCCAGTTTTCTCTACCCCGGATTTATTCAGTGGTGCTCACTGAGCCACATCTTAGATCCAGCTCCACGGGTGCCGCAGAATGGGAGCATGGGGAGGGGTGGTAATCCAGGCTTCCGTGGTAGGGGAGGCGCCGTGCGAGGAGGGATGGTACCCAACCAGGGGATGGGGATGAATCCAAACATGGGCATGGGGATTCTCAATATGGGTATGGGTGGGGGCTACATGATGGGAGGCGGCTTTCAAGGCCAAGTGAACCGAGGTGGGAGAGGAGGAGGTACGGATTTCTAGTTTTCCTTTAGCCGCTGTATTGTCTTGTGTTGTGCTTACGCGGTGTCTTTGTGCTTTTTGTTCGTTATGTTAGGTATGGGAATGATGAACCCTGTTCAACGCGGGGGCATGCCTCAGGGTCGGGGAGGGCATGTCAATCCTGCTTTCAGTGGCGGAATTCCGGATGGGCCACGGAAGAGGCCACGATTGGATGGATGAGGATACTTTTTATTTGCTCTACATTGTGCTTGCTGTCCTGCATTTGCTTTCTCGCTCACGCCTGGTTTTGCTATCTACATATTGTCGGCTCCTACGTACTGTCTTCTGTATCAAGCAATAATGAACAGATATCTACTCACTTAATCCGAACGTCGAAATTTGTGAACTAATTTTGTATTATTCAGTAGATCTATTAGCACGCTAGGACGAGTAATGCGCCACCGTAGCGGCATATGACAGTGGCCCGCCCCCCGATAGGTTCCAGTTTTAGCCATATGGATGATCCGGATCCATGGCCCGAGCTTACCGGAATGTTTGCCAGTGATCTGCAGGCCTATTACGCCTTGTTTTGGCACCACCACTTTCCCTTGAGCTCGAGGGAGCCTGTGTATTCTCGTCCTCAACGTCGAGTATTTTCAAACGCCTAGGTGACTTGGCTGGCAAAATTCCAAGTCTTTTATATCTAAAATCTTCAATAGATCTATCGAACCACTTTTTACGGAAACACAATTTTCGAACAGGAGCGACCGCCGCGCTATGCGTAGAGCCAATCTGACTCTGGAGGACCTGACGGACGATGACAGTGAGGTCGACTTGGGGTCAATACGGACGGCATCAGCATTCGACACCGGCCGTTCTCGATCTTCCTTGTCTCTTTCCTTTGATCTACCACCTTCGTCTCCTGCGATATCCTTGAAATCGGCATTTGGTTCGCCCTCGTCTCCCGATTTGATCAGAGTCTTGCGGCCCAGTGCCTTGTCGCGTTCCCAGACACTACCACGCGTACCTCAAACCGAGATCAAACCGAGGCGAGGATCATCTGGTATAGAGGGACTTGATGTCGACGATGATGTCCTGGCAAAGATTCGACGGTGGATTTTGGGCGTAGCCATAGGTACGTGTCTCCACAGGGTGCAAAGGCCTTGGCTGATGGTCCTTTAGTCGACTTTGATATCGACTCGGGCCCGGTAGTCAACGGGATATTCCCGCCCTTGTTTCTCTTACCAGAAGAGTCAGAAAACATGTCAGCATAAATCTTTCTTCTGTTTTATGATAGCCTGAATAGTGTACAGCGCATTTTTATCGTTTCCTGATTCGTTACAGTTTGATCAAGGCTCCCAAAATCATTCTTTCCGTATCCGCGAGCATCAGCTTTCCATATCAAGTGAAAAGCGCCCAGCTCCCATTGATGGTTATATATACGGCTTTTCTCATTTCAGTCAAAGGCGAGATCCTACATCGAAGCGAGGCTATGAGCAAGTGCGTTTCCATCTTAGTTCATATATTCAAGCTCATATTCCTTCAGCGCTCCCTTGTATTTCTTACTCACCACCCTTACCCGGCGCTGTTCTCATCACTGTCCTCGATATTCGGCCCGCTCTTCTCCGCGCATGGGCTACCGATGTTAGAGACTGCATGTTATAATATTGCCACATGGTACCCCTCACTATTTCCTTGCTAGAAATAAATACTGATGCAGTCCGCGAAGAAAAGGTCGGACCCGACACCCGGAGCAACTGTGGAACTGGGATTCCTTGGCTCGGTACTCCAAGTGGAGTTACCGCACTGTACCGACGAACAACAGCTTACGGAATGCGATCCCAAGTCCCATGTAAACTCCGTCTTTTTGTCGGTGTCGAACACCACTAACGCTTCTCTGCCAGATCCTAGCGTCATCGTCTCCGTTCTTCCCCCCACCTGTGCTTCTCTTTGAAGCGTCACTCTCACACCTTTGGTCAATATGGGAATGTGTGGTTCTTTGTGAGCCCATATTGATATTCGGCGCTTCTCCATCTCAGACAAGCCAGGCAATATGGTGGCTCAGGGACCTCTTACGCCCTATCCCTACTGCTGGAGACATTCGACCATACTTCACTATCCACGATAGAGATCATAGTGCATTAGTTAACAAGCTTCCTCCAAAGTCTGGTCTGCTTCTCGGAGTGACGAATCCCTTCTTTGAGCGGTCGTGTTTGCACTGGCCGCATATTCTAAGTCTCGGACGACGAATTCCGTATGTAGATGCCTTCAATGCAAGCCATCAGAAGCGCTGATTGCATTGTAGACCCAACACAGCGACGAAGAACACGTCAACTGTTGCTCCCGGACCTTCTCCAGGCTGGAAGACCAAGGTACATAAACGGTATATATCGAAAGGACCATGCACTGTTGAAACAGCTCGAATCGGCATGTCGTGGTACCGAGCAAGAACGTACGAGGCTCGCTTCCTCGTTTACCCCCTCACCTCTGAATCATCACCCACAGGAATGTCCGCATCCTGGACTTTGCGAAGACATTTCTATTCGCGCTCAAAACGAGCTTCTGATCCCCCTAACAAGATATCTGAATACTCTGATACCTACGCCTTCGGAGGTCGCTGGCCATCAGCGTAACTCGCATTCGGGTCCCCTTCGACTCAAACCGTTCAATACGTCGCGTTCTTCGCGTCATTAAAGGTTCATGGGAGCACCTGCCGTTTCGCTCAACGAGTAAGCGGAAGAACTTTTATGAAAGGTGGTCTTCGTTCACCCTAGTGGAAGTGCTTGGTTTTGACATGTTCGTAGATCGGCTCAAGACCTCCGTCTTTTGGACTTTGGCTTGCTCAACAAGAGCAAATTGTTCAGGGTGTGCTGAAGCAGAGTCTGGATACTACGTCATAGACTGGTTTTTCTTCTTGTCACCTTGTAGGGATTTCTGTAATTATATACCTTGTACAATTGGGAGGGAGGACAACTTTTTCATTCAACATCTTGCACAAGATAACGGACTACATATTCCGACGTAGTAACAACTCTGGGTTCAGGGAAAGGCTTAGATCCTGCGGCGACCAAGCCATCCTGCATAGGTTCCTCTCTTGACGGCACCAGCAGACCCAGAGTCGGCGCCAGCCGATCCAGTGTCAGAAGTTGCGCCAGAGTCGGCACCTGAATCTGCTCCTGTATCTGCGCTGGGGTCTGCGCCAGAGTTGGCACCGGAGTCTGCGCCTGTATCGGCACCGGAGTCTGCTCCTGAATCCGCGCCAGTATCTGCTCCTGTATCTGCGCCAGAGTCAGCACCGGAGTCTGCGCCTGAATCTGCACCCGGGTCTGCACCAGTATCTGTTCCTGAATC
>JAUEPT010000326.1:0-29540 GCA_030435635.1 Armillaria borealis | reverse complement strand
TTCATTCCTTGCTCTCCTACCCTGCGACAATACGTGTCTCTACCATTCCGTCTCAGTGCCACGATTTTGACAAGTTTGACGAGCGAATTCCTACTTTTTGGGGGAGTCCAACGAGGGTTCAAATCGAAAATCTGCTTCTATGCTAGCCCACGTCTCTGCATAGCAGTGCAAGGATTAGCTCGAGCCATGGCTTCAGGCATCTGGGAGATATACGGTGACAGTCAATGTGCGTTGTATATGTATCGCTCTTCGCATTCATTGACCTTCTTGTATGCACAGTCGATAAGTAGCAGCAACACGCCTTGCTTGGACCACAGTTGTCTACGTACATATCTCCAGACTTGCCCTACTGATCTTCAGAACGTGGATTGGCGCCGCATAGGCGTCGATGATTCTGTCAGCGACACCGGAAGCTTCAGAGTTTACGACCAGCGAGCAGATGTAGAAGGATGGTGTGCTTTTCTTGTTCGCTCTTGACTGTACTATATGAATAGCCGCTCATGTAAACGCCAGGCTTGAATGTTGTCTCTTGCTTTGGTGTCACTCTAACTCACTTTGCGGCAAGACTCCATTAAGTATGCATACGGCGGGACGTTTAGTCTCACTTTTGAACAATGGCATTATGGACGGTGCGTCTTGCTTATATAAGATCAGAGATACAGACCTTGCTCACTTTTTTACTCCAGCAGGATTTCATGTTCACCCGAAATGAGATGCCCATATGCCTCATGGCCGAACCTAATACGGGGAACCTTTCCTACTCTTGTCTGCCGACTTTGTGACTGCAGTGCTGAGCTGGAAGAGAGCTAGACTTCGAGCTTGCCACAATGCAAAGTAATTAGGTGCAGCTTGATATTCAAAGTCACCAGTGCGAGTTGGATCCTTGGTCTTATTCCCTGCTATACCGAATATATTGAAATGTAGTTTCTCCAGGCGGCTGTCTACTCTCACGATAAGGTTCTAGCAGGCAACGTCAGAGATTTAACGTGTCAATAAGAGCTCAACTCACCCTTTCATGCTTGATGCTGTTCATTGGCTTTGTATAATACACCGTGTACATGCCGCGCGCTTGAAGGATCGCTGGGTAGGTTGTGGGAGAGATTTGAGCTATGAGTGATTTTAGTGCTAGAGCATAGGTTACTCGAACAAGGTTTGCGTATACCGAAATCTCCTTGTCGTCACTGAAATCTCGATCATGTGCTCCTTCTAAATGTTCTGACAAATGAGTGCTTTTGGCAAACCTCAAAGAGTGCCTGAGGTGGTGTAGACAGTTGTCGTTTCTCCCGATCAGTCCCAATTCCAGTCCGGCATGCATCATTAGGGCATTTCTGTCTCAAATGCACCGAAGTTTATAGTGCACCTCAACGCGTGAAGAAAGATACAACTTCTCCAGCTTCGTACTTAGAACATCTCTATGAGCACAGAATATCCCCCTACACAGCAAGACATACCTTTCTTGCAATACATAGACTCTGCATAGTCTACGAACGTCCATGCCCCTCCAACAAGTACAGACATCTCGACTTCTCATCGCTCAAAATATGTCTGTCTCTGAATAAAACGGGTGTAGTTCCCCAGCTCTTCATCCCCAAAGACTACATGTAGATTCCTTTTACGACAAAGATTTTGCCTAGATTGAACCATACGCTCAACAGAAAGTCATCTTGCTATGTTCCAAAGACAACGTCCATGTTCATATCCTGCACGCGATCTGGTATGGTGGCGAACATGTTGAGAAGCCATGAAAAGTGTTCGTCTTGATGGGCCTTGAAAAGTGAGGGTAAGTATTGTATGAATGGCAGCGAGACCCTACAACTCACTATACGGCAGCGCATAAAACATCGCTAGGTCTTCCGGTATCGTAGCCACCTTATCCCATAGCCTCTAAGTGACCTCGAACAACGTCAAAACCGCGATGAGCTTAAGAAATCGCTAATCGCGGCAACGCTACTTCATGCTGATCTTCAAAGAACGAAGGTCTGGGAGGTGGCGAAGCACTAGTAATGACAATACTTACAAGTTACGACGGTCATCGACAGACATGTATAGGACCGATAAATATTGACCAGCATGCAGTGATTTTGCCGAGAGTGCAATAAATTGTGTGAAAGACTGTCAGGGAGGCTTGATCTTCTGGAGCAGGGGCCTTGGCGACCGGCAACCTTGACTTCGGTCTAAGGTCGGGCGACCGCACAGCACTGACATCGCAGGTGACTCGAGACTCGCAGAATGGGACAATACAACAGGACTTCAAGCTTCAAGAAGGAGATCAGAATCATCTTGAAGATTCTTGGAAATCGTTGATGGACGGGAAGAGAGAAGCGATGGAAAGAGCTGGGCAGAGGGAAAGGACGACTCGGCTGTTTCCGAGTTTTCTTATTTTGGGCATCAACGTCCATCTCGCGACAGCAATGCTAAGTCAGTACCGTGCTTTGTGAAGCATATACAAGCACAGGCACGATCACGGGATAAAGTAGAGTGGTAAGGAGTTGGGACAGTGGCAAAGTTAAGAGAGGTCGGATGAACCGTGCAACACCTTTCTTTATACCCCCGCATTCCAATTTCTGCCACACACTCAGCATTCATGACTGACCGTGTTTTGCTAGGTTTCATTAGGGCGACATCGAGCTCGGTATGCTGTAGTGCCAGTATACAGTTGGTGCCAGGCTGTTGGGTCACTTTAAAACTCACGGAAGCCACAGTAAGGGGCCGCATTGAACTCGAATCTTGACCGTCGAGAAGGGCTACTACATTGCTGCCCTTTATCTAAACCCTCCCCCATTAATCAGATGCTCTCAGAGATCCTACAGTACATTTTAGCCACTGACTACCAATACTCTAGCTGGTCGTCTTAAACAGGAAGGCTTTGTTGAAATCCACAGATGTTTGTCGCTAGAGAGGACATTATTTCAGTAAGCAAGTACATATGATGTAATCTTCAGATGCTGATGAGACTACACAGGCCAGAGTACTATGCTTTGGCCGTTGATCCTAGTTCCGCAAATCATCATGATGAAAAAGATATTCTTGTTGTCGATATCTATATTTACTAGTTCTGAAAAGATGATAGAAGAATAATCTGAATGCCAATAGCAATGAATATGATAATGAGCGCCTGTGTACTGATATCATGCTGCACAACGGGAATGATTTCTGTCTTGGTCGGGGCCTCAGCTTGCGCTTCCTCAGTGCCTCCACTGGTCACGTCCGTATCGCCCGATGCAGAGTCGCACTCTTCACTCAATATCTGATCTGGATTGTCCGATATGACCGAGGCAGACCCCGATATGGTACCATTTAAGATCCACTCTGTTGAATGTTCCTCAGCAAGATACGCGCTGTGCACAGATCTACTCACCTCCTGTGGAAGAGTTGAGGATCTCAACAAGTGGCCATCCGAAATACTCGCATACATCAGCGCCGTCGCGCGCGGGATCGAATCCGTGCTCGGCATTCAACTCGGGTATGCCAGTTAAGTGCACCGTGGGATCCAACAGCCGCCCCCATCGTGCGTGAAACTCGCTGCTGATGACTTTGACAGTAAAAATGTCTCCCTCCTCCAACGATTTCATGCCGCAAAGTCGGGAACAAGATACGACAGGAAAGGATTCAATTGTATTGGTCCGATAGTCGATAACGGGGGCAGTTACCGACAAAGAGAGCGCCTGATGGTACCGGTCTTTTGCATTGCAGATATGACAAGGGCCATACCTGTCACCGTCCTTTGGGACAATTTGGATGTAAAATTCCACATCTAAGTGTATAAAATGCAGTCAGCGGTTGTTTCAAGCTGAACCAGCTGCCCACCTTCAATGATATATACTCCAAGATCGTGACCGTACTCCCTGGAGCGAAGACACGAGTATAGTTTGGAAGTTTGTGCGATCCACGACTTCACAATCTCATCTCCCGAACACGTACGGATGCCAATGGTAGCACACTTGGACACTTCATCCCATGAAAGCCCAATGGACACTGACACACTGACAATCAACGATCAGCAGCATTAAAGATTTGTCAAGTGAACGACAAACTTGTCAAACGATAAATTAACGACTTCCTTCCCCAATGCTGTCAAGGAAACATTGCATTTCCACTCATGCGACCAGGGTTGTACTCTTGCGACCAAAGTGCTCGGGACGAGCGGTGATGGCGGATCGGTTAATATACTGCCCGGTGCATATAAGGCGTTTTGGTACTGGAGGCTGTAGTCGGAGTCAGACCGACTGTTTAGCAGCTGGTATTGTGGGGGTTGGAGTTGATGCCGGTTGAAGGTTTGGGTCCACGATATCTCGCCGTTGATATATCGCGCATGACAAAAGATAATAGCTTCATAAGGATTTAATAAATCCCTCCTCCGCGAACTTGAAGATGACCTCCATCTGTTGACTTGACCATGAAGTGACTCGCTTGATGGGCGCACATTGGGACTTTGGAGGATGCGATATTTGCCATATTCCAGTACATGAAACAACTTCACCGGTGCCAGGTCATAATGAGTATGGCATAGCAGGTCTCCAAATACCAGTTTCCCATGCTCGTTGACATAGAATGGTTCTAGTTCCTTATCCTTCAAAACAATGATTATGCAAGGAAAATCATTCACAATTTCACTGACCTTAGAAAATAACATATATTGAATATGACTTGTATAGCTTTCCAAAACCTCCGAGACTGACTGTAGGAATGGGTACTGAGCAGTGGCCAAGGGGTACTCTTGCCAGACATACCTGTAGATCTTGAAACTGCAAGATGATACAATAAGAGGTCAGCCGCTTTACAAGAACATGGAAAAAGCCCTTTACCAATTCAGAACAGAATTGTGTGAACTGCTTTGCATGCAAGTTTTGCAAATAACAGTGAAAAGGAATTCATCTTGTGCCTGCCCACGGGAGTTAGTAGTGGAAGACAGATGGAAGGAGCAACACCCTTACCATGAAATATGATCGCAGGAAGATCAGGTGATATGCATACACCAAAGATTTGGGGAAGGTTTGGGTGCCTACTGTCAAGAAGAGTGGGATTCAGCCAGCTACACAAAGTCGGACAGCCAAACCTTTGTTTCATGAAGAAATTGAGGGCTTGATCAAGTTGCTAGAAAACAGAGCATGTGGACCTTGCCGTCGACACAGGGTACTAGTATACACTCACTTCTATTGCTTCCTTTCTATTATCAGCAGAAGTTAGATATTCGCGAATGACCTTCTGTGTATCACTGTTCTCAACGGTGCAATAACTGTCTTGGTATCTAACAACATGGTAATTCGTCAATGAACGAGTCACTGGTGCAATTATGTGGATGTCGCCTGGAATGATATCCCAGACCTGTAAAGGTTGAATGACAGGAGTGGAATGACTGAAAATCACATACTGATCCCTTATAAAGACCCCGTTGTCGAGAACCCTGTAATTTTGTCGAAAGATTTTCCATGTTTTCGCTCTGCCGAGCACCCAAGGTGCGTATTTCTTTGATATTGTCTTTAATGGTTGATGTAATGTTCCTCTCCGATGCCTCCACGGAACCAGTCAGAGTGCTGAATCCCGTGATAACTTCATTGTGGACATCGGAGAGAGCTAGTTGTGTCATGGTCGTTGTACGAATCTGTTGCCCATTCAAGAATGAACAATAACGATGATAGCAAGTCACCTACCAGGAAGTCTTCCTTAGCCATCTGTACTCGTTCCTTGTAAGCACTGATGTCATCTGAGATCTTCTTGGCTTTCAAAAGACGCTGGATCCCGTGCGGTTTGCCTTCCAGGTTTAACTTTGAAAGTAAACCGTTCAGGTATCTGAGAACAAAAGGCTTGGGGCAGGCATAGATATATAATGTGGGTCAACTCATGTCTGAAATTCGATACAGATATCTTTAAAACAAGAGGCGCTAGTCGCCAGTCGGCCCATGGTCAATGACAGTGTCCCTCACTACAACCAGTGTAGCGATGATACTCTCAGCCAATTCTTGCAGATCTTTTCTATTCTTTGCGGCGCTCTGCAGGTCTCGTTAGTGTGGAGACCAAGGAAAGAATAATGATGTGCCTCGATGGCTTCGAGAACAACTACCACACAGTGAGCAGCACCCTTGATAAAAGGAAACGGAGCCATCTCGCCTGCTGCAGCAGTCAACTGTGTGATTTTGAGACACAAATTGATACCAGACATGATGGTAGAAGGAGAGGACGTACAGACCAGCGCTGCACTGCATATGCACCACTTTATATACCATTGCAGCACCAATACACGATGCATGGTCGAAGCGGTTGTAAGACATTGTGAGGATGCTATGAGTCTTCCCATTGCACAGGAACATGGCAGTGATGATATGTATGCAGCTATCATTAGACTTCCACTGCCAGTGGTGTAACATCTACTGGTTTTCTTGGGTGAACCTGCGCCAGAAGAATAAATACCTGGCTTTGGGTGACTCGAGTGACGAGTCTATGCCTACCAGAATCACCAGTCCTCCACATCCTCCATGAAAATCTTTGACGGTGCCGTATCATCCTCGGACCTAGTCTATTTGAGTCTCGTAGATAGACAATCTCCGTTTGGTCTTCCTCGTCTTGCTGTATACCTCTGCTCGGCTATTTATTAGCTGCGCGTTCGAGTTCAATGACATGATCTCCGAATATTGTCTAGGCATATATGTTCATTCTTTGTTTCGGCTTGGCAATTGAAATATATACAGCTCGTATATTGAAGCTAAATACAAATATGATCAGCCTGCATAGACACGGTTGGCATTAGCGAAGGATACAACTCGAGCACTGTTTACTCACATGTGATGCTTCTCAGATGTTTGGGAGCCACAGGGCGAGCACCTGCTGATCTGCAATTCTGGAAGCTATGCGATAACACCATAAGTCCTCACTCAAAACTATACTGGATCCAAGAACAGATCACGGCCAGATCCCTGCAGCCTGTCAGAGCTGTAAGTAGTAGACCTTATCAAAAGAAGAATTGGAACACAAACCTTGACGGAAGCACGCTGTATCCAACTCAAAGCTTAAAAGGCGGTCCTGCTATCAATGTTTCAACAGGCCCAGCTGGGTTCATTGTGGAGTGCGGCGTCTTCAAGATATGAGAGAAAAAATATCTCTTGATCAACGACAGACGCTGACAGTTCTCCAGGAACTTGCACAGATGAGCAGATGGCAGTGTAACGATTGCGTATCTGATGTGGGTATTTGACAGAGGCCATGGTTGTGGAGGGAGGAAAAGATAGCTGAATTGTCAGCTGTGATTCGGACTGCCCACGTGGAGACCAATTGTTGTGAATGGTTTTTGATTCCTAACCACTCACAGGGAGCTGGCACTCTGGCTTGCATGCTCCTGATAACTGTCCAGGGCACCTAGCCTGTGCTTCAGGAGGAAGGGTTGATGTCGGATGTTGTTAGACTAGAAGGACATAGCACGGCTCGAGGTGTTTGTTAATAATAGCCATATATTGGTCACCGTTGGCTTCTGGTCTTGAATTGGATGTGGAATTCAATCTCAGGTACTTGTATACAAACAAGTGAGATCAAATACGGTGAGATGAGAAGCGGGCTTCATTAGAGAAGCAAATGGAACCCTGGTCGTGTTAAGAGAAGGGCCTTTGGGCAACGTAGCTTACTAGTGGCTGGGCACATAAGCTATTACTTGCAGCGAAAGGATTTGCTCATTGCCCAGCGAGGATTTGAGAAGATGCGTAGGCGAAGTCCCGACCGAGCCGGGGGAAGATTGATCACAATCATGCCACGGTCTGTAACAAACTCCTAGCTTGATATGCCACTGGCCCACTTTCGCCTAATACGTATCCAACACTCGATCGAGTGTCGCCCTATGAAAGTCATCAGGCATGCTTTCGATATATTTGTTGAATGCTAGAGGCTTCTTGTAGTGATATGTGCCACAGTCCTCTTCCAATGTCCGTCTCCAGGAACCTCAGGAACCACCAGAAGCCTCCTCATGTAGCGTGTATCCGAACCTCTGTGGACGACGTGCTCCCACTCCTCATCGCTATATTCAGGATTCCGAATGTTCACCTCTCTGAAGTCAATGATGACAGGGGATCGATTCCCCTCACGCAGAACAATATTCCTGGTGTGAATATCATTGTGCAGCAGGCAGTTCTCTGCCTCGATGGCGCAAAACCCTTCCAGCACTGCACTAGATATCTTCTCCACCTTCTCCTCTGAGACGTCGATACCCGGTTTGAGCTTGTCCATGCTGATACCAGGGATATACTCGAGAGCAAGTCCCTCAACAATGTCGGTGATAGGATGAAGAGGAATAGACTCGGATGTGATGCAAAGATAAACGATGCCAAGGAGACCGGGGATATACCAGCTTTGCAGCCAATGCAAAAGCCTATACGCAGATAGCTCCATCATGGCTCGACATCTTCCCAATCCAAGTGCAGACCTCCCACATCCAATCCGCTCAAAGCTCGGTGATACACCGTCTACGCATTCACACCTAGATTTTGCGAATTTGTAACAATACAATTGCATACCTATCCTATACTAATGATAGTAAAAGGACTATAGCTGAGGCTTCGAGCTGATAGTTACAGCAGTATGTGACTAGTGAAGCCAGGACTTAGATGTGACACCACTAGTGGGTCAAATCTACCAGCCGGCCATACTAGTGACTTGAATACTAGCCAGACTAATTAATATAAGACCACTAGTAGACGAGTATTGTGACTAGCGCACCAAACAAGAAGCAGAATACACAGATCTCGTGAAGTTCAGTCACTAGCAGACCGATCGGGGCAGAAACGCCTAAGTCAGGTTAACTAGTCACGCAGAAATCTCGAAGCAGGACTTAGAAATGAATTAACAACGGATTAACGTTACACCCAGATCTGACTAGTGCGATCAGATCTATTACAATCGGCACTAGTATAGCCCAGCTGCGCTTTCGATCATGGCCGACTACGGTTGCGAGCACGAGGCTGTGGCTAGTCGTTCATCTCCGGCGCTAGTGGCGCGTTGCTGGGTCAAGAACATGAGATTAAACCGATAGCTGAGTTTCGTGGCTCACTAGTCGTCCAATAGTAATTTCTAGACCGACTATTGCGTGTTTATGCACGATGTTTCGGGCCTAGCCAAGAAATCAGTACCGAAAATACCCCACTAGTGTAGCTGTTTGTGTCACTTTGTACCTTTCTTTACAGTATATAAGTAGTAGAATAGCCACTTGCACGGACAGGCAAGCCATCCCTGCGATTGCGAGTGACTAACAAGAGTTTAGTGCCCCAATTAAAGGCTTTTGTGCTTAACCTTGAACGAAGCGGCTACTAGTTGCTAAGTTACCTATAGAATTGAGTGAATTGAAGTCCCTTTTGAGCAATACTATTGTGTCCTGCAAAGACCAAGAGTGTTTCGAAGTAAATTCTTGCAATTTCTCGAAGTTAAAGTATTATTCTTAGGCCAAGAGTGCCACTAGTAAGCTAGAGTGCGAACTAGTCAAGTGTTATCACTTGTAAGGAGCAGTTTCTAGGCCAAGAGTGCCATTATTTCGAAGCAGTCATAGTCCCAACGAGCGCAGTAGCTCAAAACCAAGTCACATTCAGTCAATTGTATCTTACCCACCCCACTAGTGCGAGTAGTATGCTTGTAAAACTCACTAGTAACGAATAAAGTGTCTTTTGAACAACATCCCTTGATTATCGAGTCTGCAGAGTGCTTCTATCGTACTCGAAACACCTGAATTCAATCAATTGGTGATAGTGTAGAGTTGTGAGAGGTTTAGTGTTGGTTGGAGATCATTTCCGCCCACTAGTCTTTTGTCACTCGCCATTACCGAGCACATCATCGGTGTCAGGCCAGTTCTCGAAATCATGTATGAGCTCAAATTAATTAGGTTTCACCCCCGCTTGGATATCACATACGGCGCTTCACAGATGGTCATCGATGGAAGATAGCCATAGCACTGTATCCACATCATCATTGTTGCTGGCATGATATCCCAGTCTGCAATCAGCTAGTTTTAAAATGAACGGTTGGCTGTCAGAGAGTCATTGAACAAGCAGCACAATGGCAGAGGTGAAAGGTTCAAAGCACTTGACCACCGTAGTAGCTAGATCTGTGTACTCTGAAGATTTGCGAGGTTGAAATTTGAGATTGAGCGTCGTCCCAGGTCGGTATAGGTCATCACCTCTATAGATGAAGGTGAGCATTGAGTAAATTCCTGAAAATACGCTTCTGCACATACGTTCGTGGCAATGATCCTTGCTTTAAATTTTGCAACGCCGATGATGTTAAATAACAATAAGATGTAGCTATAGACAGGTGCAATGTCCTTGAGAAACCAACAGCTTGCCTTTCCAGAAACTGAATACTCTGTTTCATCTGTCTGTAGTAGCAAGTGCTGTAATGTGTGGTCCAACATTGATGAGTGAAGACCCTGATATGTAGCCGATAGAAGAGCAACGACAATGTGACCATTAGCCACATCTGGCCTTCATTACTTGCAGGCTGAGATATCTAGACTCTTAGAGTCTACTTCAGAGAATGTGATTGCAGATTTTTCGACGCGTTCAATCACGTGTAAATGAGGGCTGGTCCATGCCACAAAATTGAAAGATTACCCCTCTCACCATCATCTGAGATTTCTTCTTGGCAGTCCTCAAGATCAAATTCAAAATGTCTATTCCTTTTGTCAAAACCATATGTCGGGCCATGGAGAATATTGCACCTCTGGTTGCTGCAAAATGTGACAGTGACGGTAAGCATGTTTTTTCCCAACTTTTGATTTCCAGATATCGTTAAAGGCTGGGATAATACTCGGTATATTCCTTCCCTGAATCCAAAGTAATTGGCTAGCATTTAACCAACATTACCAGAGTCCCCTTCTCACAAATCAAATGGTCACAATCGCATTCTCTTGAATTACTTGACCAATGAGTACGTTCTCCTACTCTTGGCCTACAAGTCTAATTCTCAACTTTCTCCACCCTTACTTCGTCAGTTGTGGAAGGTTCCATCGCCCTCAATGTACCAGTCATAGTCTCATACCATTCAAGCCTCTCCAATTATCAATACTCGTGAACCCTTCGCTTCTCCATTGTGTAGCAGAAGGCATCTCCATGTTCTCGCCACATACATCATGGAGATGCGTGAATGACTAACTTGCCAAAGGGCTTGGTATGCGTTGGTGGGTGAGAAACTCGATGTGAGTGGGATGAGCGAGGGTGCAGGAGGATGGTTGATGACTCGATGAGCCGATGTTCATGAAAGAATATTGTCTTCGCCCAACCACTCCGAATATCCTTTCACGCCTGACTACAATGCCCATCGATGCAAAGCATCGTAATTGAAGCTCTGGGGAGAGTTCAGTGCTGGAGGTGAATGAGTCCTTCCCTTTCATATCTTAAGATGATATTGTACTAATACAGATCCCAGGTGACAGCTCATCGGCCTATCGAATTCATTTCGACACACATCTGCTATGGATGGAAAAATCCTCTAATAGGTGGCCTCTCTGGGACAGGCTTGGGTGAAAGAAAGGATCTTTGAGAGTCATTTCAACCACCTCCCATGTTTGTCACCTCGAACATCATCTTCTCCTCACACATCGACAGAACACTTATGCCACGACCCATCCATCGGTAGAACCACATACACTTGCTTCAATTCTGAAGGGAAGGGACCAACTGTTTCATACACACATGTTCATCTACAACTCATTTCCCTTCTTCACCATTCCATGTGGGCCACAGCAACATAAAGGGAATAGGAGGGGATATCTTCTCGATGCCATCCAAAGACCGATTGTCTACCTCAACGAGCTGCTCATCGAGTTCTTACCCATGTAGCGCCGAGCCTTTTGCCAAGACACTCGTGTTTGTTGCGCTTGATGCTGCTGTTTAGGGCAAAAAGCAATCTCTTGCAAGAAAGGTATTTTATTTCCTGGAAGTATTGACGACATTCGTACTAATCCACCCTACAGGATACGACATTGATTAACTTGTTTTCGCCTTTACACGTATAAGTACCAACAATCGAGAACCATCCATTACTCTAGCAACAACTAAAGCCTTGCCTGCTCCTTCCCGTCCTAGCTCTCTGGAGATGGCCGGACAACAAGAGATGACCTTATCACTAGCTCATTCTTGTGCATGTGTATTGACCCCAATGCCAGCATAGTTCATCGAGAGCAAAGGATGTGTCTTAGTTGGGGCGATATCGTCTGCTTCTTTGCCGAAGACCACGTCGACTGAATCGAGACAACGACCCTGTCTCAGTTTGAAACAGAAGCCACCGAGCACCAGTGTATAAACGTTTAAAGTCCACCCCAACCTACTCTATACCATCCACACACTCGCGAAAAAGAACTACTGTCCTATTTTGGAGCCTCCGAACCCATTGATGAAGCAACCCGAGCACACCATGACTTGCTCATTGGGCCCTGTCTTTAAAATGTGGACTCAGAGCAGGACTATTTCCCTTTCGTCCAACTCATCAGACTAATCTTGGTACACCTAACGGTATTGGCTCGATATTCTATGGGGACCATAGGCAGTTACATGATGATAGTTTCCATCCGGCGGCGAACACGCAAGGGCAAGGTTGTATGGAAGGATCTGTACCCAAAGTCCAATAGTAAATCACTACCCTACGTCCTCTCATACATTCGAAACTCCCTGCCTGCAACTGTATTTGAGGAATGAAGCCCGGCTGAATGCTTCTGGGGATCCTGACGCGACACGAGATACTAATGTCTTGTGAGCTTGTGGCTGCATACCTCGACCTCGAGGTCTGTTCAGGTTCTCCCCTCTTTAACGTCTCTGATAGCGTTCTAGGACACTAAATCCAGCAAGGATCCAGTCGACGAGCTTTCCCTTGTATTTCTGCAGACGATCATCCTAGTCACTCTCCTCCACGAGCTGACTCACACCCTTGTGAGGAAGGTTTTCAGGGGTCGCCTTGGTTCGTTTTTTGAATTTGGAGACGTAATGCGCGACTGTCGGGGAACATTTTAAGAGATCCATATTCAATATCAGCGGTTGTGTGTTGAATGGCTTCGGGCATGATTTCGAGGTGGATCCGAAGCTCCGGGTGAAGAAGATTCAAAATATATGTTCAGCAACCAATTGAACCCAGAGGAAAGTTTTACCACGTCTGTAAGTGTATCACATATTTGGATCATCTGGCTCCTATTGATCCTGTTTCAGTAATGGAGGACCTGGTAATCATGTTAGATTCTATCGACTGGAGCGAACTCTATTGCCCAGCTTATTTCACCGGAGGAGAACCATACCGACATTATATCTGCTGACAGCGAGTGCATCCGCTTATGCATCACGCCCGAATATTCACCTGTCGGTGCTCAATTAGTGGACGACGCCTGTACCTGTCACTGAATTAGGATCATCGCTAAATAGGCTTCTGATTGGTGAGAACGGGCGATGATATTGTCTCTTCGAGACAGAAGACGATACGCGATGTGCAGTACAAGATTAGTTTGGACTGTTAGATGGATACGCATCATACATGGATCAATTTTCATGACGACGATGGTGAGCCTTTTTCTCTTTTTTCTCTTTGCCTGAGACGAACTGAGGTTTGTGTTAGGATTGGACATATCCTTTTCTGACAGGGCAGGGTAGGATAGGTTCACGGCGTCCGGATAAAGGAATCGACACTGGATTGAAGGTGCGTTTACAATACTATGCATTCCTTATCAATCTAGCTACATGCAGTGTAGGTAGCATGCGGATCTGCACCCATGGCGAGTTTGACAGCCCAAGTTTGGAAAAGACTCTACTCCACCCAAAACCACATCCACGGGGTGAGCCAAAGCTTCCGCGTCCATTGCTCATGATCCCCACCGACCGTCCTATCCTTCATGTCGCCATTCCGGGCATCCTTCTTACCCTGGTGGTCCGATGAGGGATGTAGTGCTTGAGTTGGCGCTGTTAGAGACTGAGATGACATTCCAGAGAGAGAAGGAGGGGCGGCAAGGAAGGGAATGACAGAGACGTCCTCTCACCGAGTGGAAAGTGGAGGAGGGGAATGATAGGGTCAGGAGGGTTGTCATGTTATAATTATTAGCACGGAGGATGGGAGTTCTTGGACGAACGGACAGTGCGAGAGGGGTTATCTCAATTCCAGCGAGCACCGAGAGAGGGTTCCTGGTTTTGTTGGGCGCAGACTGAGTTTCATTGTTCATTTGTGTTGTTGATCCTAGTTCTGCAATTCATCATGGTGGAAGAGACATTAAATAGCTTGTTGTTGATATCTATGTTTACAAGTAGTTCTTAAAGGATGAAAGAAGCATAATCTAAATGCTGATAGCAATTAATATGATGATGAGTGCCCATGTACTGATATCATGCTGCACAATGGGAACAATTTCTGTCTTTGTTGGGGCTTCAGCTTGCGCTTCCTGGATGCGACCCGCAGTCACGTCCATACCGCATGGTGCAGAGTCGTGCTCTTGACTCAATGTCGTATTGTCCAATATGACTGACGCGGGCCCCGAGGACCAGGACGCTGTACCATTTAATGTCCATTCTGTTGCATGTTCCTCAGCGAGATTCCCGCAACGCACGAAGATCTACTCACCTCCTGTGGAAGAGTCGCGGATCTCAAGTAGTGACCACCCGAAATACTCGCATACATCAGCGCCGTCGCGTGCGGGATCGAATCCGTGCTCGGCATTTAACTCAGGTATGGTTGAGCGTACCATGTGTTTCAGGAGCGGCCCCCACTGTGTCTGCAACTCGTAACCTCTGACTTTGACAGTAAAAATATCTTCCTCCTTCAACGAATCCATGCCGCAAACTCGGGAACACGATACGACAGGCCAGAATTTAATTGTATTGGTCTCATAGTCAATGACGGGGGCAGTTATCGACAATGAGAGCGCGTGACGGTACCGGTCTTTTGCATTGCAGATATGACAGAAATCATCGACATCGTCCTTTGGGAGAATTCGCATCCTAAATCCCACATCTAAGTGTGTACAATGCAGTCAGCAGTTGATTCAAGCCGAACCAGCTGCTCACCTGCAATGCTATATGGCTTAAGATCGTCACCATAGTCCCTGAAGCGAAGACATGAGTCTAGCTTGGAGGTCTGTGCAATCCACGATTTCACAATCTCATCAGAATCTTCCGAACACGTATGGATGCTAATCATAGAGTTTTTAATAACATCGTCCCATGAAAGCTCGATGGGCACCGATCCACTGACAATCAACAATTAGCAGCATCAAAAATTGGTCGACTGAACGACGAACTTATCAAATGATAAATTAACGACTTCCTCCCTCGCCGACGGCTCTTTTCTCAAGGAAATGTCCCACTTCCACCGGTGCAGCGAGGGCTGGGCTCTCCCTACCAAAATTCGGCGTGGTGAGAGGAGATGCTGCAGATCACATACTATACTGCCCGGCGCATATAAGGCCTTTTGGTACCGGGGACTGAAGACAGAATCATCTGGCTGGTATTGTGGGGGTTGGAGTCGGTGCCGGTCGAAGGTTTGCGTCCACGCTATCCCATTGGTCATAAAATACATGACAAAAGGCAATAGGTTCATAACGATGTTGTAAATCCCCCTTCCGCGAACTTGGAGATGACTTCCATCTGCTGACTTGACTGTGAAGTAGCTTGGCTGATCGGTGCCACGGCATATCATGGCAGAGGCTATATTTGCCATGTTCTAATGTATAGGACAAGTTGAACGGGCTCAGGAAGTAAACAGTACAGCATAGTAGGTCTCCAAACATGAGTTTCCCATATTTGTTGACATAGACTTGTCCTTCTATGTCATCCTTCGAAACAATTCAAGTTATTATGCAAAGAAAATCATTCACAATTTCACTGACCGGGACGAATACGTTGAAAGAGATAGGACCTGGATATCTATAGTTTTCCATTGGCAAAACCTCCGAGATCGACTGTAGGAATGGGTATTGAGCTTCGGCCAAAGGGGACTCTTGTCGGACGTACCTGTAGATCTTGAAACTGCATGATGATACACCAAGAGGTCAGCCGCTTTACTCAAAAACACAAAGAATAGCCTTTACCGATACAGAAAAGAATTGTGTGAACCGCGTCGCAGGCAAGCCACTGGAGATAATGATGAAGAGGGACTCGTGTTGTGCCTGCCCCGGGAATAAGCGGCAGAGGACAGATGGAGGAGTAACACCCTTACCATGAAATATGATCGCAGGAAGATCAGGTGATCTGCAGACACCAAAGATTTGGGGAAGGGCTACCGTTGAGAAGGATGGAATTCAGTCAGCTACACAGAGACGTAAAGGCGAACCTTTGTTTTATAAGAAATCGAGGGCCCGATCAAGTTGCTAGAATACAGGGCATGAGAACTTTGCCTATGGCCCAAGGTAACATTTACTTACTCCCAAGTGCATTGCGTCCCCTCCGTTATTACCGTGAGCTTTATATTCGCGAATGATCTTCAGTGTACTGCTGTTCTCAACGGTGCAGTAGCTGTCCTTATATGTAATATAGGCATGATAGTGTCTTGATGAATGAGTCACTGGCTTAATTACATGGATGTCGCCTGGAATGATATCCCAAACCTGCAAGTGCTGAGTAACAAGGGCGGAATGTCTGTGAATTTCATACCATCCCCTTATAAAGTCCTCGTTGTCGAGAGGCCTGTAATAATCTTGTCAAAAGATTTTCTATGTTTTTGTTCTGCTGAACACCTAAGGTGCATATTTCCTTGATATTGTCCTTGATGAATGTGATGTTCCTCTCTGATGTCTCCATAGAGCCTGTCAGAGTGCTGAACCCCACAGTAACATCACCATGGACATCGGAGAGAGTTATGTGTGTCATGGTCATTGTATGGATCTGCTGCCCGTTCAAGAGCAAACAATAACAATGATAACAAGCCACCTACTAGGAAGTTGTCCTTGGCCATTTGTACTTGTTGTCTGTAAGCACTGATGTCCTCAGAGATCTTCTTGGCCTTCAAGAGACGCTGGATCCTGCTCGGATTGCCTTCCTTGTTTAACGTTGAAAGTAGATCGTTCAGGTATCTGAGAACGAGGGCTTGTAGGAGGCATAGATAGATAATGTGGGTCAACTCACGTCTGAAAATCGAGACAGATATCTTTAAAACACAAGACACTAGTCGGCCCATGAGTGATGACAGTGTCCCTCACTACAACCAGTGTAGCGACAGTGCTTTCAGCTAATTCTTGCAGATCCTTTCCATTCTTTGCAGCGCTCTGCAACTCTCGTCTAGTAGTGTGGAGAACAAGGAAGAATAAAGACATACCTCAATGACCTCGAGAACAACTATCACACACTGGGCAGCACCCTTGATAAAAGGAAACGGGGCAAACTCGCCTGCTGCAGCAGTCAACTTTGCAATCTTGAGACATGAGTCGATACCAGACATAGCGGTGGGAGAGGATGTGCAAGCAAGCGCTATACAGCATATGCACAACTTTATACACTGCTGGGGCCGATACATTTTCTGATTGGAAAAACAAGGCCTCAAAATGTTGCGACATTTCATTTGATCTTCTAATGGTAAAAACAAGTTTAGAAAAACAGGTTCAAAGGCGGGATCAACGTACCCTTTTAAGGTAAGGAAAAGAGCTTGAAAAATGGAATGGAAAAGGTGTTCCTGTGGTCAGAACAAAGGCAACCGCTTTTCATTCGTAGAAAAGCAGCTATTTTTAGCACGCAAAAGGAGCGCTAAATAGGACAAGTTTTTCATTGCATTTCCCGTATCCCGTTTTGTGGCATACAAAGGTAATGAAAAGTCACGACATTTTTAGAATACCTTTTTCCGTCTGGAAAAAGAACCGGCCTCAGCAGTGATATATCATCACGGCGCTAATACACGACGCATAGTCAAAGCTGTTGTCAGAATTTTTGAGAATGGTACGAGTCTTCTCATTGCACAGGAATATGGTGGAGATGACATATGCCATCATTCGAATGCTGTTGCTGTAAGCAAGGCGATGTCGTTGATACGCCGTCTACGCGTTCACACCTAGATTTTGCGAATTTGTAACAATACAATTGCATATCTATCCTATACTAGTGATAGTAAAAAGGACTATAGCTGAGGCTTCGAGCTGATAGTCACAGCAGTATGCGACTAGTGAAGCCAGGACTTAGATGCTATACCACTAGTGGGTTAAATCTACCAGCCGGCCATACTAGTGACTTGAATACTAGCTGGGCTACTTAATATAAGGCCACTAGTAGATGGGTAACGTGACTAGCGCACCAAACAAGAAGCAGAATACACAGATCTCGTGAAGTTCAGTCACTAGTAGACCGGTCGGGGCAGAAACGCCTAAGTCAGGTTAACTAGTCACACAGAAATCTCGAAGCAGGACTTAGAAATGAATTAACAACGGATTAACGTTACACCCAGATCTGACTAGTGCGATCAGATCTATTACAATCGGTACTAGTATAGCCCGGCTGCACTTTCGATCACGGCCGACTACGGTTGCGAGCACGAGGCTGTGGCTAGTCGTTCATCTCCGGCGCTAGTGGCGCGTTGCTGGGTCAAGAACATGAGATTAAACCGATAGCTGAGCTCCGTGGCTCACTAGTCATCCAATAGTAATTTCTAGACCGACCATTGTGTGTTTATGCGCGATGTTTTGGGCCTAGCCAAGAAATCAGTACCGAAAATACCCCACTAGTGTAGCTGTTTGTGTCACTTTGTACCTTTCTTTACAGTATATAAGTAGTAGAATAGCCACTTGCACGGACAGGCAAGCCATCCCTGCGATTGCGAGTGACTAACAAGAGTTTAGTGCCCCAATTAAAGGCTTTTGTGCTTAACCTCGAACGAAGCGACTACTAGTCGCTAAGTTACCTATAGTATTGAGTAAATTGAAGTCCCTTTGAGTCTACTATTGTGTCCTGCAAAGGCCAAGAGTGCTCCGAAGTTAGTTCTTGCAGTTTCTCGAAGTTAAAGTATTATTCTTAGGCCAAGAGTGCCACTAGTAAGCTAGAGTGCGAACTAGTCAAGTGTTGATCACTTGTAGGAAGTAGTACAGGGCCAAGAGAGCCAATAGTCCGAACAGTCGGAGTCCCAGCGAGCGCAGTAGCTCAAAACCAAGTCACATTCATTCAATTGTGTCTTACCCACCCCACTAGTGTGAGTAGTATGCTTGTAAAACTCACTAGTAATGAATAAATTGTCTTTTGAACAACCTCCCTTGATTATCGAGTCTGCAGAGTGCTTCTATCGTACTCGAAACACCTGAATTCAATCAATTAGTGATAGTGTAGAGTTGTGAGAGGTTTAGTGTTGGTTGGAGATCATTTCCGCCCACTAGTCTTTTGTCACTCGCCGTTGCCGAGCACATCATCGTCTACCGGTTTCCTTGGGTGAACCTGTGCCAGAAGAATAGAAGAATAAGCACCTGGTATCGTGTGGCTCGAGTCTGCCTACAAGAATCGCTTGTCCTCGACATTGTCTGTGCAAATCCTTGACGACACCATCTTATCCTCAGACCTAGTCTATTTGAGTTTGAGTCTCGTAGATGAGTCCATATCATCCATATTGCACACATTTGCCCAGTAACTACAGTGCAAGCCAATGCACATGTTTTCCGGTAGTTGCTCTCCGTCTATCAATGCACACATTGACCTACACATGGCGTCATAATCAAATCATGGCTTTGCACATTCCCGGGAGCTATTTCCCACGCTTCAGATATCAATTCCGCCCGCCACCTTGCTTGTCGTCGCCTGACTCTGCACCCGTCCTTTCCCTTTAGGTATAGATCTGTGATGATACAAAGTGATTGGATCTCAAAATCAAATTAATGTCCAGATCTTGCCTCTTTGACATTTGGCATGGCTGTACCGCTGGCGCTTCTTAAAATATGTAATTCAACAGTTCTCAATTTCTTCATTCACTGATTTACTCGTAGCGGAGCACCTAACCAGCATGTTAATCCTGTATTCTTTCTTTGTTATACTTCAGTTGGTACTGGACCATTTCCAACCATAGATCTATGCCATTTTATACAGAGTTGTGGACTCGGATGACTACTGGGCTCTTAGGATTCTACATCACACCAACTATGCAAAATCTATCAGGGTAGAAATTGATACACAATCTATAGCCTGCTACCCCCACCCCACCTGTACTTGTGGCTTCGACAAGCGAAAAGTCTAGCACACTTCTTCTGGGCATACTAATTTGACTCTACGGCAATGCACACATTCAAGAGAACCTATGATTACCATACTTCTTTGCTGTGCACGGCAGGCTGATAGCGCAGCCGATTCTACGACAATGCACACATTGGAAAGAGCATGTGACTCTGGCAACATACACGTTGACCTTTCGAATGCACACATTCCTCCATTTGTAAAGTCAGCGCCATAATGGGTATTCTGCTTCATTTAAATAGATTCCGTCTACTCACATGCCAACAACAGTGCACCCTCCATCTGCTAAATCTGTAAAAGCATCATGTCGTCTCTTGCTCGTTCCAGTGACTTCTTCCATTATCATCAGTATAATAGGATTGGGGATGATTCCCTGTAAGTCGATTTCCTTGGTATTTGTATCCTTATCTTATGAGTTTTCGAATAGCAACATCATTGGCATCTTTTCAGCATCCTCAAAGCATGAATATGCTATATGAATGTACTACTCTGAGGAGCAGAGACTCTGGCTCGCAGAGTATGGACCAGCCTTCGAACAGGCAGTGCTTGGACACACTGTGTTGCCTTTTTATGAAGGACTTTGTGAGGAATTTTTTAGTGCGTGGCCGGAAGATGAAGCCGAGATGTTAATGGAAGAGGAATGGATAGCAGATGAAGAACAACGAAAAATCGTACGTTGCCTGTCCTTTTTTGATGTCTTTGTTAAACCTCGAGCAACAGGAAATTTTTACGCTTTATATTATGGGTCTCAAGCAGTTGTGGCTGTACCACCAATGCGCTCCGTATGGCTGGGATTACAGGATGGTTATTCAGCAACTAGATGACTTGGAGGACATTATCACTCGTGAATTCCGAAAGATTAGTTATGTTTTTGGTCATCCTCGCGTTATTGTACCTTCCTACAGTCCTATCATATTTGACATTGATATTTAGCTGCTGGATATAAATGTCTATTGTGAACTAACTTTGGTAACCATGTAGACTAAGTACTTGTGGTATGGTTATCAAGATCTGTAGTCGCTACATCATGCTGAGACGAATTCAATTCCAGAGTGGCCTCGATGTCGAGCCACTTCACTTCTGCATCCTTATGAAGCTCACTCCACAAAGCCACTTGCCTGCTTTTGCACCAGCGAGCGATCTAAACTCTGCGCGCTTAATCCACAGCTGCGTATAATATGCGAATGTGACCTGAACACGACGGAGCTCCTCAATCAGCAGTTCGCATTCTTCTTGCCACCACTAGGCTCAAGCCCGAGACTTGCACCACTCAATTCGCAATGCTATCAAAGGATGTCTCAGTGAAAATCATGACATCAGGTGTAGGTGTATAGCCACTTACCTTCCTGGAGGCCTTTCTGTCCATCTTGAAGATGAGTTTTCCAAATCCATGCCAGATTGCAATGGCCCTCCAAAGATGATTCGTTGTACTGATCAAGACCTCGAACATGCTCCTCTTTCAGAGGTTGGAGGATACCCTGCCATTCAAACCGATTTAACTTCGCAGACAAGGTCTCTATCGCCACATAAGTTCGTCAGTACCTAGCAACGTCAGCTGCAATCTTTTCATTTACTCGATGGATTAAGGTGTTTGCTTTAGTTCCATGGTGCTGTCCTCGTGAAAATCGTTGCCGCCACGTTGTGAGATAGGACTTTAAGAGAAGATGGTCACGCAGCAGGGCTAAGGTATCATTGGCCTGAGCAAGACGCAGACACCGCTCATCATCAATAATGACTTTCTGTGTCGTCAGATCAATAGCGTTCAGCCTGAGTACCGTGGAAGGGAGATAGAGGGGAACCTTCGACGGCTGGATATCCTTTCCAACAGCATGGTGGTCGTCATCTTGTGCACGGAGTAGTGCAGTCTTAGGCATGTATACCTTCTGCACATCGATCCATGCTTCGATTTTACGTTGGATACGGTTCGCCTGGGCTTGTACCTTGGAGCGTTGTAAATCAGTTGAATGCGGACCAAGAGTGTCGATATCATGTTGCAACCATACCCTGTCCAAGATTGTCAGCAACAGCATCACTTCAAATCATACTGAAACTGACTAGGCTTCTTCTAGCTGTAATCCCTGTGCCATGAACTCGCTGGGACTAACATCATGGTGAATTTTGACAGAAGAAATGCTCTTTTCTTCTCTCGTGAGCTCCAGATGCACAGCATTTTCAGTCATAGCTAGAATGTTATTAATGAAAATAGATGTTAATGATTATGCAGGTAGACCTACAGCGCAAGGTGGGTGAGAAGGGATTCGGCCAGCTTCGATCACCTTCCCATATAAGGACCATTTGTCTCCAAGAGTCGATAGATTCTGAATGCTCAACACACAAAGCATCCTCATAACCAATGAACTCTACAACATGCTCAAGACGAGCCCTGACTGCCTCCTTCAGCCGAGTACAAAGCATATCCGCTGATGACCAAATCATTAACATTTGTGAGGTCAGCTATAGAAGAATCATGCCATACCTAGAATGATGATCTTCCTCCAGTTATAATCTCCAAAATGGTCATCTAAAGTGTCTCTGCGAGCACCAGGCTCCATCTCTTTTGTACTCGCTGCTAGAGCATTGGTAGCAGCCCAACCATGCTCAGGAGCCTCACCATCAGTATGACCGACTTTGGTGGAGAAATTGAAGGAGAAATTATCGCGGCATTTCAAAATATGGGTGGGTAGATGGAATTTCGGCACAAGGTAAAGTATGTTCTGCTCTGGTTGCGAAAGTTGTAACGCTTCAGGATATCTGGATATTCGAGTAAAGAAGTTTTTGTGCCATTGACATGCAATGTCATATGATATTACCAAGTCTGGAGGTGCATCGTCCGTTAACGTTGACAAAATGAAATAATCCATATTAAGGTATCTGCCATATAATCAGAATAAACATGAGTTCTTGTGAAATCCATACCTTTCACCCTTTTGAAGATCTCCAACCGATAACGGACATTTCATATCATGGCATCCACAGACTACCGCCCCAACTCCCGTTGCTGCTGCACCATGTCCAGCCTGACTATTTGTGAGCTTGACAGCGTCATGATTATTACACATACTCTTTTCTTCCTTGGGAATGACCTTGGCAAAGGTAGCAAGGTGATCCCGAAAAGCACCTTCCTCGACAAAGTAAGCATATCCGAGATTGAGTCCTGGATCAGATTGGTTGCTCGAGACATTCAGTCGATGAAGTCAGAAATTCGCATCTACCGCTAGAAACAAGCAGTACAACCACTGGGTAGTTCTTGAAAAAGAGTCAGTTTTAGGACAATCATGTAAAATGAACTTTTGGGACGCACAGATTCTCGATCCAGCCTAGAGGTAAATTAATGCTTGGCTGAGGACACACAGGGCAACAGAGAGCGAGTTCGCCCTGCTTGGTACCTTCTACACCTCCCATCTCATGTCCACGCCCGAATCACTTCAAAGCACGAATATAACGCCACTCTCGCATAACTCGAAGAAAAGATTCATAGCGGTCCTAATTTCTGTTAAGTAATCTCATGTATTTGCTGATAATCGAGAACCTTACTGGAGGTGGTTGCAGCCTGGAATTATCAGTCAATCAAACTAGTGTGTGATAGAATTTGTATGTGGATACCTTGGACATGAAAGACAGCAGCTGGAAGAAGTGAAGTACACCAAATGTAAATGCAGTATGTGGGTAGATTGTTGTCATGGGAAAAAGTCGTCGACGAAGCAGCTGAACATGCTGTGGGATACCCTGAGTACAATTGAAAAATGCCATATTAACAGTGTGGATGCCATTCATGTCAACAACCACAAAATCAGAAACGATCAAGGGAAAGAGACATGGCGTCCCCCGTTCATGTCCTAGATCAAAATTAAGCCCTAGCTTGGCAAGAGTCGTTTTGCAGAAGAATGACGACCGCCACCCCTAGTACACACAACTCATCAAAAACTCATAAAATCCATTGATCCTTAACATGTACCTCAATCTTATGCAAGGGCAAACCTTGATGCTCTGCAACAATGGAAGTCTGACATAGACGTCGAGTATCCACGCAATTGAGACAGCAGTATGACCCCGAGTTAACGTTGCAAGCCTCACATACGCTGCTGTCATCGGTTTCGAAAGCGTCAAGTTTTAGGATCTCATTAAGAAACTCTGAACGTAGCTGAGACCAAACAAAGAGTGGATGATCCTGGCGAATACTGTTTGTGAGACTAGGAAAACAACATATTGACAGAAAATCAACATACACCGAGCGGCCTAGGGACCCGAGTATCACATTCTTCCTCTTCGCCGCTACCTTGGATTTCAGCAGATGGAGGGACATAATCTGGATCTAAAAAAGATGTCAAAGATAATTCCTTGATAGAAGGGTACAAATGCTTGTCCGTCTCGGGGTGTTGGGACCCAAGAGAAGGGACAACAAGTGAGCTATTGCACACGCTAGGGTGAACACGTACACCAGTCAGTCCTTCCTTTTCCCTCATGCTGAAATGGGTGTGTTGATATTGATCGACAGCAGGAGCAGACGGTTGACTTTCTGCATAATCACGGACAGTAATGTCCCGTGCAGGTCCGTTTTTTCCATGCTTCTTGGGGTTGTATTTCCACATCTTTCGTGTGGAGAGTGGAGGGGTGTAGGGGAAAAGACCGTACAGTTTGTATTAAATACTAGTTCGCAGACCTCCGGAACAAAGCAGAGCATATGGATCTCATTTCAAGGAAGCATGTGAAAGGGTAAACCTTGTGGAACTTAGCGAGCTCCATGAGGGACAATATAGCAAAGTGGAACAGTAGAAGGTGGCAGTGTATTACAAGCAGAGAGATGAAAGACTTTGGTACACAACGCAATACAACACAACCGCGTGGATGTGTGAACTACTGAAAGCTACCATCAGGATGCTTTGTTGGTGTTAGGGATGTGCCAAATAGATCAAGATAGATCGCACGAGCGGAGGTCCGTGGAGTGCGTGGGCTTTGGCGAAGCTATTAGCAACGTCACCCTTGAGCCGAAGCCCTTAAGTTGATTAGCGGAGCAGAGTCCATGGAGAACGTGGAGTGGAGTGGAGAGTAAGAGATAGTCCAACGGAGCGGAGGCCGCGGACTTGAGAGCGATAGGGTAGACTTAGTGTCAGAGAGAGATTTGGCTAAACCAAGTTGATATTCGAACTGAGTATCTACAAGTAATTGTACAGTATATATATATGAGTAGGTAAATCCAAGTCGGAGTCCGACGGACTCTGAGAAGGTCTGTCTGCTACCGGATTTGGGTTCTAGAATTAATATGTGAATTAGCGAAATGAAATGATAAATGAAATATCAAATGGAGCAGAGTAATGGTAAGCGGCTGGGGCCACAGAGTCCGATAGTGAAACTTGCTAGAGTTAGGAGTTGAAGTTGGAATGGGTGTGAAGTGGAGGCCGGCGGCATGCGCGTAACAGTTGGCCTCAATACTCTATGACTTCATCTTACTGATATCTGGTCTACTAAGGCTTCGTCGCCTCCAGCTGATGAATCGGCCTTTGCCTTCTCTAAGGCTCGGCATTTCTTCTTTTCGAGATCTGCAACGTAGAAGGGAATCCAATATGACATGGTCTGAATGATCTTGCAGAGAATCTAATAGAAATGTTATTATAAGTCCGTGTCATTTGTGCTATGCTGGAGGTACTCACTCTTTGACGAAGTTTCAACCAGTCTTCAATGGCCTCGGCATCCTCAGGATCGGGAGGCTGTATCTCCCAACACCTTATCCAAAGTGTCCACATGTGGGACTGGAACTGTGCGAAGTGCCCAGGATTCTGCTTCACAACAGACTTCACCCTGTAATACTTGGGCAGGTATGGCCTCAAGAAATCTCTGTGCGCTCAACATCCCATCGGCATTTCTGATGACATGAATAAGAGACCTTACCACCATATATCCAAAACTACGCACCTGTCCTAACAAATAGTGAAACAGTGTGGGCAGGAATCTGGTCCATTTTTTCTGCTAGAATCTGCGCTTATAAGTGTTTAGTTGACCTCCGACAACGAACAGTTTCTTGATCTGACTTTGTGCAGTCCCAGAAAATCACCTCCACTGCAATGCACACAGTGGAACACCTGTCAGCCATAGCTACCACCTTTTACGACATTGCGTAGATTCTCGGGCTGCCTTTGTACAGTCCTTTGATGCCACATCCTGCGATCCACAGCCTCTTTTACAAAAATGCACAGATTTTGAGGTTGCTTTGGACATTTCTGACGTCACTACTGTGACCCATGGCCTCTTTTTCACGGCAATGCACACATTCCCAATGCCACCTCCTCCAATCCACGGCCCCTTTTTTACAGCAATGCACACGTTCTCAGGCTAACTCTGTACAGTCTCGAACCCCACCTCCCGCAGTCCACAACTGTCTCTGTCCATGGTCAACATTTCCTAAAGCAAGCCCGCATTCACCTGTCGGTACGCAGTAGTTCCCCGACCAGGTGTTCCAACTTTCTGTTTCGGGCTCTCATTCCAGTCATCCATCATGGTTTCGTGATGAACAGAGGAGGAACACCGCACTGCTCACAATGCCAGCAGTCGACGAAGTTATCAGAAGTAAGAAACATAAACTATGGAGAGTGGTTCAAAGGCTGAAGCTCGTCCTTTACCAGAAATCGCCATACTATCAACCAGCATCGACGTGAGACGTATCATGCTGCTGGCAAGTCTAGAAAGCAAAAAAGGCATGTGGTGTTATACCCTATTTCCCTTGTCCTTACCCCAAATCTGCCTTTAGCCAGCTAGAACCTTTAATCCGCCAGGCAGCGCATAACATTGATGTTGAAGTTAACTCAGGAGAAACGCATATGCAGTACGCCACCCACATACGTCCTTTTTGGGAGCTCAATAACAGACATTATCTTTAGGCGCAGCTCAGATATCGCAGAAGCACTCGATCAACTAGAACGGTTAGGACAGCAGTTCAATATGTTGACGGAGAGCTCTCCGCGACGTTTTGCTGACAAGGTCTATCATGACTACGTTAGCACTTTTGAACCTTCACGACCCAGAGGATGCAGAAGGCCGATTGAGACTGCTATCGCTCGACTTTCCCATCTCGAAAAGTCTGGACATGAATACAAACACGTTGTTTTGAATGTTGCAGGAGTGGGGAAAGAGATGGAGCGGGTGCAGAACATGTTGAAACCCGTCCACCAATTGGTAACTTGGCTTGAAGATATCCTATGCACGGCGATGGAAAGTCTTGATGATTTACAATTGAAGTACAATAATAAAGACCTCGCTTTCTGTAGCAATGACAACTAATTACTATTATCCCTTTGCCATGCTAATCGTTTTGTGTTGTATGATTGCTGCAGGGACCCTGGACCATCAATAGTGCAACGCCAAATATCCTCAACCCATTTGATAACCTTTTTGATAGGCACACCTGCTTGCGCTAGCTTGCGATGCCTTGCACTCGAGCCCTCAACTTCACTAGATTTAGCTAGTATCTCCACATATGAGTCTTGGAGCTCATAGAGATTATGTAGAGGCTCTACAAAGACGTCGATTTGCCTCTGGCGTTGTGAGGTAGACTTGAAATAAGCTTTCAAGAGCGACTCAACATATGCATGGATAGACATGCCCTGAATGAAGGCCTTGAATCTATCTTGAAGAACCTTTGCCTCTGCACCCAATTTAAGGAATACATCAGCAGGCAATGGTAGTGGCACTACTGGTGCAGCCTTGATAGACGATGTTGAGGCATTGGACTGGTGATTTAGGAATTTGCTCCTGTACATGCACCGTTAAATATTTTCCACGGATATCATCCACATGGAGTCCCTACCTTGTTCGAATTTCCAGCGCATTAGTCTTCCCGACTTTGGTAACACATTTTTGACTGGCCTTGACGTTCATCGTGGGAGATAAGTTCTCGGAGCTGTAAGAAGGTGAGGGTGATTAAATATGTACTGTTTGAGCCATACCATCTTTCTCGTGAAGCTGTAGAATAATAAGCAGCTTTGCGCCGGAGTCGGTGATGAGCCAAGACTTCCATGGCAACGGCAACACCAACTCAGGAATGAGATTGGGAATTTAACGTGGTAACACGGCAATCAAGGCGATCGTGTGTGCGAGTGGGTTCGGGGCACCTCCATGCAGTAAAACAATTCCTCTATATGCAAGTATACACTGCGACTTTTCAGTCAGCAAAGTAGTACTGCTTGGTAGTCAAGTACTAGAAGCTTTGGCTGTAAGCCAGTAGGGATCTCTTGAAACGAGAGGGGACGGCAACAGGTATGACGTGAATACCATGAAACCGTAAGTGAAAACGTGAGAAAAGACTAGAAAATATTGCTAGACAGCAATCCTAGTGAAGCAAGCGAGGAGAACGGTAATGGACGCATGAAATGGAGTACTGAGTGCGGAGCGTCGAAATAAACGTGGAGATACGGAAATCGGCGATGAGAGAGCGAGAACGGAAATATACTGGTGATGGTGGGGTACTGGTCCTAAACGATATGGAAATACTGATGTCGATGTCGAAACTGGTCTTGTGCTGAAGCGATTCTATCCTATGTCAAAACTAACCTTCAAGTCCACTCTTGGGACTGTCCTATATGAAAACGATGTCGAAACTGGTCCTATACTGATGCGAAAACGATCCTAAGTCTGCTCGGAGACTACCCAAGTGGGCGACGATACGATGGAGAAAGTGAAAACGTGAAACGATTCTATGCTGGTGAAGTTGAAACGATAACGGCCGATAAAAGATAAACGTGGGCGAGGTATGGTGCGGCAATCACGTATTGGCACAATATGAGCGTGTACCAATAGTGTCAAGAGCAAAGAGCGAGTGTCAAGCGACTCTTCACAGTCAAAAACCGTGGAATAACTCCGGTGAGCTTAAGAGTTGACATGCAATCAAGAATATGCTGGGGTAAACGGTGTATTGCTGTGGAACGGTAATAAACGTAGCGTAGACTCGATGATAGAGAGAGACTCGATGCGTAGGGGTAAGCTGCGATCTATGCTCCAGGTAAGCTAAGCTAAACGACGTTTTTCTAGCTAGTTTTTATACTACAAGTACGAAATTATAAATAGAGTAAGTATGCGTGACTTAGTCAGGCTGTAAGGCCATGGCTTAGTAAAATCCATGGTCAACATATGGTTTCTTGACTTCTAAAGTAACAGCAACTCGTCGACGTTGCCACGTATGGACGGAAACCGTATGGTTTTATAGAGCAATGAACGGATCGTGGGGTGCTGTTTTGCTGCGGACTGGTGAGGTATGGCTTTTGTACTGAAGTGCACGCTTGGGTCTACGTCGATTCGAAGTCTTGGCGAAGTAACATCCTTAGTAAAACGCGGTCTGTAGTTGCCGTGTGCTCGAAATATCGTGGATGGAGGAGTGGCTGCGGCAATCACATCATTTCATTTAGTGATTGATTGACGCATCCATGAGGC